>CAJNIZ010046749.1:111135-125776 GCA_905231905.1 Symbiodinium pilosum
AACCCTTAGCCCTAAATCCTAAACTAAACCCTAAATCCCAAACACTACACCCTAAACCCTAAACCCTAAGCCCTAAACCCTAAACCCCAAACCATCCTGAAACCTTTTTGAAGGGAGGAAGAGCCACAGAAGCCCAGGATGGCCAGGACTTTAAGGTTCCCGGTGAGCGGCAGACCCCTCAATTAAGGAATATAGGGTTTAGGGTTTAGGGTTTAGGGGTTTAGGGTTTAGGGTTATGGGGGTTTCCCAAAATTAGTGGTATTAGGGTTTAGGGGTACTCTAAAAAGGGGACCATAGGGGATATGGAGAGTTTAGGGCTTAGGGTTTCCCAAACTTAGGGGTGCCAGTTTGGAGGTCCCATAGTAAGGACTAAAATTAATCGGGGTTTATGTTGGGTCCCCTATTTGGGGAAACTGCCATATACCCGACATGATGCTATGGTTGACTTGGTTTACTATACTAGTATTAATGTCCCAGGTATAAGATACGTATGGTCATGCAGGATCTTTAAGATTCACCGTAGGAGCCCTACTAAAACTCAATGTACTTGCCTTCGCTCAGCTATATTGGGCTCCCTGGGTTTGGTGTCGCCTCTTATCTCTTTCTCTAACAAATCGCTCACAGCTCGTGATGCTACAGAACAGAAACCTCTCAGGGCCCGATGCATCCATGCAAGATGCCTCATGTAGGCCCGACATTCCGTGCCGCAATCCCAAGAAATACGTTCCCACGGTTGCTGAAACTCGTCTCCCACATGCTCAGGATCGGACGCGAACGCTTTGCCTCAGCCGCATGCGAACCCAAGCCAAACATCAGGAATGCAGTCTAAAGCTTCGTCTATGGGCTTACTCAACATTATGAGACCTGTGAGAGGTCTCATACCTGATGACCGCGTACGCTGCCTCTTTGCTGCGATGTGTTCCTTCAGACGATGGGACTTGACGGTATATTTCCGTGCGGCCGTAATCCGGAACAGCAAAAAAAAATCACCTCACCTACCTTGCCCCTTCCGAACAGGCGACGACAGAACGTGTACCTGTTAGCATCCCTAGTCTAAGGGGTTATATTGGGATAATGGAAAAGAAAATGGAAACTCTAGGTCCCTTTAAAGGGATATATAGGGTTATAAAAGGGGTTATATATAACTGCAATACCCAATTCCGTCGTTCGGTGCGGTTGGGAACAAGAGGCACATTATCCCAGTCACTCTGACTCAAGAGCTCCACCCCCATCCCAGCTACTCACTTGTCCTTAACACTTAAAAGCGAGGACCAGTGAATAAACAGTCTGCTGAAATGTTAAATGATAAGTACAGCGGTTCCCTATCCCCCGAGCATGGAGGGAGGCCTGTGTGCACTGCAACTGGCTGTAAATCACCACTTCAGTCAAAACTTGAAACTAAATTATGCGGTCCTACTGCCCACACCCCAATTATACAGGAGCCACTTTTCCCTGATCTCAGGATGACTTTAGGCCCTCAAGCCTGAGGTATTCGATGCCTTCTCAAAAGCCTAAGTCCCAACCCCAAGCCACAAATCCTGGCTCTAAACTCCCTAGATTACAAAACCTCCATAAACCCCTGTACAACCCCATGTCCATTCCTTTGTCCATTTTCTTTTCCATGTACTCTCTCCTTTATGGCCTGTTGAAATCCCGGTTAATCCCCATCTGCCCCTGTGAAAACTCGTGGCCTACATCCTAAACCGTTATACACCTAGGCGCTCCTAAACCCTAAACCCTCTCTTTCGGCCTAAGTTTTCACTACCAGGGGCCATATCCCACTTAAGCATACTTCGAGGGTGCAAGGGGCCTCCCCTAAGGCCTAAACCCTATACCCTAAACCCTAATTAGTAGCGTCCATGACATTTTCCATGTTCTTTTTCATTTGATCCTCCATTATTCGGGTAATTACCCTAAACTCTATATATCCCTGTTTCTACACTCTATATATCCCTAACCCCTATATAACCCATTATACCATTTAATCCTTATTAAACCCTGCGGCTGGGTCCCCGGGCTGCAGGCGGCCTTGAGTCCACCATGCGCTTCGACGGCATCACCGGTGCTGGCGGCACCGGCGCAGGGGGAGCAGAGGCGGCAAAGGAGTCAAGCTTGTCCATCATGGCCCTGGAGCTTGAGGGGTTTAGGGGGTTGAAGGGTTTAGGGGGGTTGGGAGTTTAGGGTTTAGGGGTTGGGGGTTTAGGGGCTGGGGCTTGAGGAGTTTGGAGATTTAGGGTTTAGAGGTGTTTGGGGGGTTTGGGCGATTTCGGGTTTCACGTCTCGAGGGGTTTGGGGACCAGGGGATTAGGGACTGAATCCCTAGGTATTGGATTGGGGCCTGAAGTTCAGGAGGTGTGAGGTTGCAAGGATTCGGGGAGTAAGGCTTAGGATCGAGGAAGGAAGTTTTAGACTTCAAGACCCTGAACACTTAAACTGTAGAGAGAGCTAAAGGTCCTTCATGGTGCAGGGCATGACCACGGAAAAGCTTCTGCCACACAATACGTAGAGACTCTTGAAAATCCCTTTCAGGCCTTAGAAGCACAAAACCTGGGCCCAAGGTATGTACATTCATCACTGCGTTCAGAGGTGTCAAGCTTCGAAACTTGATGTCAACGCCTATGAACCTGGAGCTCCCTGATAAGTCTTAGGGTTTAGGGTTTAGGGCTCCTCAGCCTTATCTTACCCCGCCTCTTCAAATCTGATTCAAGTGTCTGGGTGTTGAGAGGTGAACACCCCTGAGCGCGAACCCTAAACAAGCTTGCAGGAAAAAAAAACCCTAATATACTTTCTGAAATCTTTTGCCTGAAGCCCTAACCCCTACAGGCTTAGGCGGGGGGAGGCCAGGTGCTGGCTAAAGCAAGCCTAGTTTTAGGATTTAGGGTGTAAAGATGTAGAGGTCTAGGGTTTCTTCCGTTTAGGGTTTTAGGGTTTAGGATTGGGTTTAGGGTTTGGGGCTTAAGCAGCTGCAGTGACCGCAATACTTCCATGCTGCCAGGACATGCGAATGCCCTAAAACCCTCTGCCATTTTGGTTCTCTGGCACCCCCACATCCAATTTCAGGACTGCTGCCCGGTCCGAGTCTGGGAGTTTGGGGTTACCAAAATAATCTTGACTGTCATGAGGGTCATCTCCGGTCATGCATCCGTTTCAAAGCTCCCAGTAGCAACAGCTACATTTTGGAGAGGGGTATGTGACCAGATAAACGGCATAGAATGGACGCCCGAAAAACTTCACCTTTTCCCATGGAATGCTGGGGTAGTTCTTGGAGTATGCAGCCCTTCTTGGGCTTCAGGGCCTTTTAGGGGGTCAAACGTCCTAAGCCCTAAACCCTAAACCCTAATCCAAGGGCCCGGACTGTGCGTCGGGGCTGCTTTGGGCCATTTTTCTTGGTTGGATTGGTCGGAATTGCCTGCTGGTGATAGCCAAGAGCTGCGCGATGCCGGACGAGTATATTGGGGTTATGTGGTTTAGGGTTTAGAGGATAGGGTTTAAGGTTTAGGGTATATTGGGGCTATATGGGAATACTGCAGAAGAAAATGGAGGTTACTATATTTTAGTGTACTTGTAGGGGTTATATGGGGATTAGGTATGCGAGTGCTTGAGATACAGGGTTCCAGGGGAGGTTTAGGCTTTCGAGTGTTGAGGGGTTAGGGATTGGCATTTCTTTTGGTAGCATGATAGCTAGCATTACTGGCATGAGGATTCTTACTACTAAATATTTCATATTAGTTTGTGATTCTTACTACAAGTATTACATATCAATTTGATTAGTAAAAACATAAGTAAAAATAGGGTCTGCCGAGGTTTGGGTTTATGGGGTTTGGGGATGAGTTGTGTGCACAGGCAGTCTCGCCAATCATCTGCCCCCTTATCCCTAATATTAGACATTCTGATTACTGTATACTATCGTGTAAAACCCCTCGCCCTCCCTGAAGATTGAACATTCCAATTGCGGCACATATACTTTGGTTGGAATATCTAGTAATAGAGGGGTGCGTGGTTTTCATATCAGGGGGATTATGATCTCCAGCAGGTTTCTTGAGCAGGGGTTGCGCAAAAGCTCGGAAATACAAAAATGCACGAACGGCTTCAGGAGTTTGCTTACAACCAGGACCCTCCTAGTACCCTTAATTGGGGTTATATGGCACCTAATAGTGGGTACTCAGGCCCAACTAATAGGGCAGTTGGATAGTCTAGGGATATGGCTGTGGAAAACTGGCGAGCTCCTGTACTGTACTGAAGGACTACCCTACCTGGGAGGAATCAAGACTCCTAAAGGTTTAGGGGTCAGGGTTTTCGGGAGCTAAATAAATTCTAAACCCTGAGCCCGGAAAAATTCCGAAATGTTTGACCCCAAGCCCCCAAACCCTAAACCCTCAACCTTGGGCCACCAAACCTGCATCGATCAGGTCTTTTTTCAAGCAACCACTTCCCGTCCGGTCCGGTCAGCCGCAGGTTCCAGGCGTGGTATGCCTGGCTCGGCTTGCATTTTAGGGTTTAGGGTCTAAGGTTGCAAGCTTCGGCCAAAGCATGCTAGTGGTTAGTCAGGAATACGGAAATGAAATCCCTATATAACCCCCATCTAATGCCTTCCCTTGTTCCGTGCTAACACCCAGTAGGAAAGGGGACCCAACCCACACAAAAAGAATCAAAAAGACCTTACTTCCCTGACCATTTTGGCACCAAAGTGTTGAAAGATCGTCGTTCAAGGTTGGCGGCATTGGAGCTATAGTCCAAACTCCCCCTTTAACAGCCCGCATCATAGAACCTGATATAAGCACTATATGACCTACTTTAAGGAGCTTACTGTAGCTTATTTGGACAAGGAATTTAGGCGCTTGGGGACATGTGTAGTGGGCTCGTCTTAGGGTTTGTGAAAATCTTCAAGCCAAAGGCTCCGAAGGGCAGGCTTGCGAGGCTGAAGGTCAGTAAGTTAGGAGGACCTTGCAATCCTGATATAGTTGGAGTATAAAAAGACCCTGATATTCAGCACCATTGTTCCTCATAGTCCCTATTACCGGGCGGGGGGGGGAACTCATCTCTAAGTTCATAAGCTCGAGGCTCAAAGTTCTGGGCAGGCAGCTAAGCACATGCAGATCCTAATCGTAGGCATGAAATGACAGAGCACCAGAAACACATCAAGTCAAGCGAACGTACATCCTCAAAACCCTAAATTCGCACAACCTGTTTTCAAGCCCAACGCCCCTCGGAAAGGTTGAACATTTTCCATTCCAGGGCTTAGGACGCTATATGAAGCCCAGAAGAGCTTTAAAAAAAAAATGCTGAAACCAGCATTACCCACTAAATCTTCTCGCAGCCTGCCTGCCCATTACACTCTCCCAAACTAACATGGAAACCCATATAGTCCCCTTTTAGCAGGACTGTAGTCTTTATAGGGCCCTTTTTGGGTTTCCATGTTAGTTTCCGGGAGTGTATTTCTCATGACTCATGATCTGGTTATTCCACCCGATTTCTCCCTCTCAGCAGTTTGGGAACTTGGCATTCCGAATTTCCATGTAGCTCCAACTTCTAAGCCGTCACCCCCCGCCCTTTTGCAATCGAGGATAAACCCAAACCCCAAAATTTGCCCCAGACCCTGCGTCTACTCTCTGTTTACCCCAAATACCCACCATCGGGGACCAGGTTACCTCTGTTAAAGGGTACAAGGAGCGTCCTTGTTTGCATCCATGCCCCAAACCCCAACCCTAATTCCTAAACTCTCTAAACCCTAATCCACAAACCCTAAACCCTGAACCCGACACCCTAAACTGCCACCGCAGCCCTGCGTCTGCGAACTCGCTGCCTCGAGGCTTTTACGATGGCCCACCGAAACGAAAGCCTGTCCCAGACAGTTTCTTCCTGGTTGCTAGTTGTTAGTAGGGAATGAAAGACTATATCATATCGGGATAAGATAGGGATTGTATTCCAATCTTGACTACTAACAACCAGATAAGGTTTTGGAGTGGAGCTTGCTAAAGAGCGCATTGCGCGCCATAAGCGGATTGAGGTGTATCGGGGTCATGTGAAGGCTGAGGGGATCCGGGGTCTAGGGATTTCGACTTTACATGGCACGCTTACCTAAACTTCAGTCTGCCGAAAACCTTCAAATAACTAGGACCTCCCAGCCTAGAAAGAAGCTTGAGAGGTACCGTATTTCTTCCATCCACCCTAGCATGGGTCCTTCAGAGCCAGGCAAGTCACGAAGAGTAGTCCTTGCATCAACCTCTGACCTAAACTCCAGTGTGTAGGCTTCCAAAGTCACCTGGAACTAATGAGGAGTACTGTTGCGGAAGGGCACGATAGGGGGGGGGGGGTCTGCTATGGCAAGCCCCGCATTGTTCCCCAGAGGAATGGTCCGGGCCAAACAGCCGAGCTTTCAGTCAAACAGCCCCGGACCATCACACGACTTGTGCAAAAACGGTAGGCCAATCGGCTGGCTCAGCACGTGGTGGGACTGTCTACTGGAGTTGGTGAAGAAATTCCTGGTTCTGACCAGAACGCATGAAGTGATGATCCCCGTCAAGGTGGGACGAGGGGTACAAGTATGTGACGGCCATAAGCCCACTCTACAGTCTAAACCTCTTAAAGGGGGGTATACACGGGATTATATGAGACTATTACGGGGCCTGTTAAGGGGGATACTAGGAGTTTAGACTACAAACCCTATAGTCCCCTATATAGCCCAGTTTTCATTTAATCTTCATTTTCTGTTCCATTTGGTTCTCCATTGTCGGGGGATAATATCCCAATATAGTTTAGATACACCATCGCAGACACATCGCCTCAAGAAACTCATCCCTGGCTGTAGGACTCCAGTACTACATACCCTATAATCCCTACATAACCCATTATAATAGTTTCCATTTTCTTTTCCATTATCCCCTATAGAACCGTAATATTCACCCTATAATCCCTACATAAACCACCCTCGCGGCACAGCTCCCGCAATTTGCGCGTGAGATCACTCCGGCTGCTCGAATGTGGCACCTGGGACCTTGTTGTGAACTGAACTGGGGCCCCTTAGATACCACCAAATCCCTGTACTCCTTGGTCTAGGGACCCCTAATTTCTGGAACCCTCGGTGGGGTTATCATCTTTGCTTGCGGGAATTTCCCGGCTGCAAGGAGCTGTCCCTGAGCTCGCAAAGCCTGAGCCCCGCCCTCCGCACGCTTTATGGCTTAGGGTTTTCTGGATTTAGGGTTGGGGATTTATAGGGTTCATGGTCTCGCTAGGGTTTAGGGTCTAGGGTTTAGAGCGTACGGTTTAGGGCCTCCTTCAACGAAAGAAACTGAAAGAGGCAGGGAAAATACTCCAGGCTTCCTTATGTAAAGAATCTACCTACTGAAAGAGGCCTATGTTTTAGGTGGACCCCCGACCCAGCAATAGTGACTATAGGGGATAATAGGGAATATATTAGGGTCCTCTTGTATTCCTATTAGACCACTATTACAGGGTGAGGAGTCCTCCTAACCTATGTTACACGCCCTATCTCCCTGCAACCTCATGAACTGCAAGCCCCAAACTCTACTACAGGGGCCCAAGTCATTGCCAGTTTCGCGTTTTGTCTATTTGCGGTATCCCATGCCATAACCATACAAGAAACTAAGGGCCATGAGATTGGTAATTACTCAGTGTCCTGTATTTCAGAACCTCTGTAAACTCCTACCCCCCCCCCCTCCATTTCATTTCCCATCTACTTCCCGTTTTAGTATGCATATTTGTAATTAATTCGGCGCCTATAGCACCCTGAACCCTCAGCCCTAAACCTGCTCTCCATATTTCGGCATATAAGTAGGCCCTAAATCCCCTAGGCCCTTAACCTACAGTACATTGACATGGTACCCTTAAATGTATCCCGAAGCTGCAAACCCTAGGCTGGGTTGCTGTTAGGGAACTTCAATTAAGTTACCACAATGGGTACATATAGTAAATAATAGGGTTTCCCCAATGTAGTAACTTAATTTTAATTCCTTAAATCTCTATATTCCCCCGGTTTCCATTTCATGTTCCATTTTCTTTTCCATTTGATTCTCCATTATAGGGGGATAATATAGTAACTTAATGTAAGTTCCTTAACAGCAACCCAGTAAGCTCTAATCCTCGCTCCTGGCAGGTCGAAACGATGCACTGGTAAACGATCTCCTCCTAGGCTTGCGTTTAACGTTTAGGGTTTAGGGTTTAGGGTCTACGGTTTAGCGTTTAACGTTTAGGGTTTAGGGTTTAACGTTTAACGTTTCCAGTTTAGGGTGGTAGGGTAGGGCTGAGGGTTGTGCTGGTCATAGGGACAAGCCCCTTTCGGAGCTGGCCATTTTCTAGCAATCTTAAACCCGAAATTTCACCAACTTGGGACTCTGTCCTGTATCAACCTTAGGGTTCAGGGTTTAGGGTTTGGAAGTTTGGGCTCCGGCAAGAAAGGGCATGGCAGCATTGGTGTGGCTTAGGGTCCGTCGCCACAGAACCAAAACTAACACTGTAGCGAGCGCTGCAATGCAGTTCCCTCAGCACTCATAGATAACCTATAACCCCAATGACCTACAGTCTTATGCGGAGCCATATCTACGAATGAGGGAGGAATGACGTGACGACCCAAAAAGTGGAGGTAAGTGGGGAGGGATACCTTGACACTTTCTCCAGATGACGGAAATACAACCAAGACGGAGTTTTCAGGCCCCCTGGTTGGGGGTTCAGGGTTTAAGATTTAACGCGGAGCTGGCTGATTACGCCTTGCGTGCTCGAACGATGTACATGGTAATCGGCTAAGCTTCTGGAACCTTGTAGTGCCAGCGACATTGATTGGAAAAGTTTGGGGTTCTCTCTGGCATTTCATGCCTAGGAAGTGAAAGGGTACCGTAAAACCGCGGGGCTGGTGAGCTTGGAAATTTCCGCCACTAAGGGTTCTGGTATACTCCCTTTATATGGCTAGTATATACCTTATGTAATACTAGAAACCCCCATAGTTCAAACCCAGGAATCAGATCGAGGGCCCGTACTAGATGCTCATGCTCATGGTTAGGACCTTAGATCCGGCATCCCTGAAAAGTCTATGCAACTCTCCCAGGCTGAAGGTTCAAGCCAGCGTACCTCCAACACGGACATGGCAATCTGCAGGCCTGAGACCTCACCCCCCCGCCTCCAACAGAAAATGGGCAACTCTGTAAACCCTAAGCCCTAAACCCTAAACCCTACACCAACCCTAGACCTCTGAGCCATACTTTTGCACAAAGGTTCGTGGGCCGGGTCATTCGCGGACGTCACCTTCAACACCCCAAGTTGGAAGGTTATACGGCAGCTTGGCTACTAAGCAGGGGGTTTCGAGTAGAGCATGCCAGCCGATAGAATAGCGAGCCAGGAATGATAGCCATAGCAGCCAGAAAAACGGGTTCGATTTGCCAAAGCGAAAGCCCTACAAACGTGTAAATAAGGACCGGCATTTACGTTCTCTTGCGTTAAATGCTGCAAAATGAGTCCGCAAACCTTCGCTCAGGAATGTTGAACTGCTGCGGTAGGTCGCGAATTTCCCATTAAACATTGCGCAACAAGCCCACGCGTGTTGGCAAGGTCCCGTGCTGCGAACTGTGTTGCTAGGAGGTCTCTACATGGAAGTTTTCCTCATGGACTTCTACCATAGACACTGCTTTAAGTATGTTTCAGCGGTGGCGCGCCCCAAGCCACAGGCAAAGTCCACCTCTAAAACAAAAGGCTTGACGAACATGTGTTTGTGTGTTCGGAGCTACGGGTTGGGGGTTTAGGGCTCGACTAGCAAAAGGAAGCAAAGAGACCGTATGGAGGGGACCAATCCTGCACTTGGTTTGCCAATGGGTGCCTGTGAATAGTAAGCTTCGGGGACGTGGACATGGCTGTGAATCTGCTATGGTTTATGCGGCCCGGCAAAATCATAACTCTCAAGGGCCAGAAATAAATTCGAGAGCTTGCTTTTCAATTGAAGGAATTGAGGCCCAAGTTCCACAGCGAGTCTTTCGATTGGCTGTTGAGGATCAGAACAAAACTGTTTGGGACAGGGGCCGCCAATGACATAAAACGTGCCACATCAAGCCAAAATCTGGTGCGGAACACCCACTTGGCGGCCAGTTGGCCAAACTGAACACTCTGCGAAATGGCTGTAAACGCCAAACAGCACGTTGTGCAAAATTCTTCTCCGACAGACAACTCTTTCTGAAGACGTCCGCCTCCATGTCTTCAGAGCGCCTTAAGTGGGTATATGGTAATGATAGGGTCTCCTTGTTATAGTACCGTAATTTAAATTCCTGAACAGCAACCCACTTAACCTGTCCCATCGCAGAAGAGGAAAGAACTGGACCCTTTCAGAAAGCCCATGGCCTACGCCTCTGCAGTCGGGGGAACAAACTGTTTGCGAAATCTTCTTGCAGTCTGGCTCAGCATGCAGCAACAACATGCAAGGCGCAAGCCGCACGTTGGCGTCCGTCAGCCGCAGTAGTCCAAAATTGAGGACTAGCTGGACGAACTGGTGGTTACCCTATCCAGTATGCACATGAGTGTTTCGTATCAGAGTATCATTCGGGGCTTACGGAGGCGTCATTCTCGAAGGTTGCAAGGCATCCAGATTGGATTTGGCGGGTAAAATCCTAGGCGCCCAGCAGGTGTCCTGAAGCCCTCTCATGTTGACACGGAGCCACAGCACACTTCTGATCACGTGGTTTGGGGTTCAATGAAGTGCCGAAGTATGGCCTTGGCCCAACGTCTTTGTGGGTTCTAGGGTTTAATAGGGTGTAGGCTTAGGGTTGAAGGTTTAGGGGGCCAGGGGTGTCGCCCAGACACCATTGGAAGGCCTAAGCCTGACTTTAAATTAAGACTGTATGTTTGAGACGTGGACTTTGATCCTTCACAATATGGTAGTTTTCCACAACAAGAAGATCCCAATACAGACACAAAAAAATTGTAGTCCTTATTTTAGGGAGCCCGAAAAGGTACCCCTAATTTTGAACCCCCTAAACCCTAAACCCTATATGTCCCTGTATAATCGCTGTACCCCCTGGAAAAGGTACCCCCAAATTTTGGAAAACAACATGAATTTTGGAACTACACTGCTATGAGCACCGCCTCCCAACCAGCAGCCTATTCAGTCTGATGTCGTTGCAAGGCGTAACCCTACAACCCAAGCAGTTAAGGGTTTAAGGTCAAGCCTGCGACAAAAGCCTCGAGCCATGTATGTGGTGGTCCTTCAAGGGCCCACAGCAAGGATCATAATATCTTGGGGTCTATATTGAGGTCCCCAATTGCGGGAAACTACCATATAGACGGTATATACCTCGACCCTCCATTATGAAGAACATTCAATAATAACCATGAAGAACCGTAGGTCCACCCCTAGCACTTTGCAAGCAGGAAGATTGATAGTACACAGCTCATGTGCAATCCAAACCTGGAGCTTGAACCCCAAACCCTAAACTCCCAAACCATAAACCCCAAACCCTAAACCCTAAATCTGAATCTAAGGCAGGGCTCAATGTAGCACTAGATGACATACCTGCAGTCGCCACCTACGGTAGGCTTCACAAAAGAGACGAACTATGGTTTATAGAGTTTAGGATTTAGGCACCCAAGATACTAACCATGGTCTATAGAGTTCAGAACACAGGGACCTAAGCCAATAATCATGCTTGATAGGGTTTAGGATTTACGGACTGGATCTTGAGGCACTCCTCCACCCGAAACCCTTTGGCAAGCGTAGGGTTTAGCCCCCCTTTAGTAGATGCAATATGTCTTTGGGTATATCATAATAAGATCCCCATATACCGCATATTCTAGAAATTCTATCTACTTAAGGGAGACTATAGGGTGAGTTGTGGCTTAAAGCACCTGGCATGAATTTACAATGAAGGCCCCGACAAATGCCCAACACCATCCCAAACTATGATCCACTTGAAATTGCAGGCTTGACGTATGGGTAGTTTCCAAAATAGGAAGGACCCCCAATATAGACCAAAAATGCCTTCATCCTTACTATATGTAGGTACCGCGAAAATGCGGACGTACTTTTCGATTAAAGGATTTTTTAATGTGCTTCCAAAAAGGAAGTCCATCTTGCCCTGTGGCATCACCTAACTTGCCCACAAAGCCCCGTTTCCAAAATGGGGGCGCCTTTTGGTCCCCCTAGCACGGCCTATTGTATATGAGTCTGTTGCTAATGGAAACTCCCACAACACACCCTCCCCACAACTAACATGGTACCTGATAAAGACCCCTGTTATTGTAAGGACAGTAATCTAAATAGGTATTAGTTGGATACTGCCCCCATTCAGTAACAGTTGGATAATATTTATAATATAGTTCTATATAGCCCTTAATATGACCGGGGGCAGTACCCAATCTAAATAGGTATTAGGGTTGTGAATAGAATAGCCTCCCTTTTTGGGGTCCTGGGTTGATACCCCCCTCATAGATGGGCTACCCCGAGAAAAGGGGCGCAGAGTTCTGACATGTTTTGACAATCCGAAACACGGATCTCAAAACCGTGAACTCTAATCCCCAAGACCTAGACCCTAAACCCTCATCTCTAAACCTGCCAACCCATTGCACGCTTCTAGACAAGCCCTGCTAACCCTTTTAAGGGACTTCACATTGCGACCAAAAGGGTCCATTTGAAATGTCCTGAAGCTAGCCACTCCAGGAGGAACTGTAAAACAGGGAGCCTTTTGTAGAGCAACGCACAGATTCTAGGGTTTATTGTTATTACTCAGGGTCCGGAGGGGTCATTTTGATTCTACAATTCTAGGTTGAATGTAGGAAGTTTGGGAACCCTAAGTAATGGTAAGTTTATATGGGCTTGAGGGTTAGGGGTTAAGATTTCGGCTTAGGGCTTATTTCCCCAAAACAACGTGGTTTGGGGTTTAGGGTTCCTCTAAATCCTCCCCTAAATCCATTAAGCCTGGGGTAGCCATATAATTTAGGGTTTAGGGTTTGAGGCTCAGGGTTCAAGGCCCCGCAATACTTTCTCGAGCCCAAAGTTCTAACCAGGGATGATGGGTGGGCAGCTGCAACCCAACCCTTCAGCCCTACATAGTGTAGACCCCTGATTAATAAAGCCCCTCCCCTTACTAGGGATTATAATCGGGATCCTAACATGAAGGGCCCTTAAAAGAAGGGGGTTCATTAGTCAGGGGTCTACATAGAAAAGCTGCGGGTTACTGAGGGCGCCTTCTTTGAAGTCTGGTGGTGATCCGCCAAGCTATAGGTGCTTGGGTTCAGGGTTTAGGGCTCAAGGAGGGCTCAAGGAAACCCTAAACCCTACAAAGCCCTATGTATCTCCAACAAATATCCCCAAAAAATTATTTATATATATATATATGTTATAGCCACCCTTTTTGGACTTCCATGCTTGCTTCTGGGCAGGGTAAGGCCCAGACCGACAGTCCATCCCCAAACCCTAAACCTTAAACCCTCAGCCTTAAATCCTAAACAGACATGAAGCCCCATTTAGAAGAACGGTTATCAAACTTTTCAGCCCGAGAAAGTGGTTGCAACGCCGGCATCCTCCCCCCCACGCGGTTCATGCTTTTAGGGTTTAGGGTTTGAGGTTTAGGGTTGAGGATTTGAGTTCGGCAGCATGGTCAAGAGGTTGGGACTTCCTCCCGAGCAGGCATTCCTTCCGGGGGAATCGCAGGGACACTGCTTGAATGCACCGAGCCTTAAAACACAGCACCCCTAAGCTTCAAAGTGAAACCTTATACTCTGCAAAACATCCTAGAATCCCAAATCCAAACAACAAACTAACGCTTCGTGTGCTGTCAAAATTGCTGCCTCGTCTGCCAACACGTATTTGGGCTTCTGCACAAGGACCTCAGCTCATCCTCTTGAGGCGTGAGGAAGTAAATGGACAAGAAAATCAACAATGAAATGGAAAATGGGGCTATACAGTGTCTAATGAGGTTTAGGGCCGGGTACTGTGGGGAGAGGATTGTAGATTTTACCGGGCATCCGCGTCACCATATTCGAAGTCATTATTATCCTCTCTGCCTTTTTGGATCATGAAAACACAGAAGCTTTACAACAAAAAAGGCAGAGGCAAAAAAGCAACGGACCTCCCTCCCCAAACAGGGAAGGCACAGGAGGCAGCTCAAAAGGAACCCGTATCAGTATGAGTTATAGTCAAAACTCGTAGTATCCCCCCCTAATATCCCCTATAGTAGTCCACTATTATATCATCCCCCCTATACCCTTTTCTGAGGATTTTAGACTGTAGCTCATATGGAAGAACCTGCCCACATCATGAACGGTTTTTGTTCTCTAGGCCATGGGGGGTTTGGGGTAGATTTGGGTTTAGGGCTGAGGGTTTAGGGTTTAGGGCTTCAGGTTTAAGGCTTGGGGTTTAAGGCTTAGGGTTTGGGGCTGAGGATTTAGCGCTCAGGGCTCAAGGTTTAGGGCTTAGAGTCTAGAGTTTAGGGCTTCGGGTCTAGGGTTAGGGTTTAGGGCTGCAAAAACATGATGTTGTAGCTCGCGGGTTCGTCTTCGTTTCCCAAACAAACACGCTACAATTTGAATCCAACGCCCATCCTTCTCATACCTTCGAACCGGCTTTTGAAAGTAGCACCATGTTGTGTGCCCCAGTCATATACCCTGTGTTTCGCTCGGGAATAAAAACCTGTCCCTAAACCCTAAACCC
>CAJNIZ010046749.1:125874-147815 GCA_905231905.1 Symbiodinium pilosum
ATAGTACATTATAATATATTATAGTATCGTATAGTATACTATAGTAGATTATAGTACATTATAGTACACTATAGTACATTATAATGTGCTGTAGTATATTATACTATATCATAACATAATATAGTATATTATAGTCTGTTATGGTATACTATCGATGCATCTTCGGAGCCCTCGCGACGCTGAGCCGCTGCTGTTCACCGATGCTCAGCTGCTCGTCCCAGCGATCCTTTGGCACTGCAAGGCTGAGGAAAAACAGCAAAAATCTTCTAGGCTTGAGGGTCATGGTTAAGGGCGAGAGGTTTCAGCTTAAGGGTTAGAAAAGAGGCGTTCAGGTTTGGGATTCACTTGTTGTAAGGACTTGTTTAATTCTTCCTACCTGCAGGTAGTTCTGAGAGCTTGGGGGAGTGGTTGAAAGGAGATGATCTGGATTCTGTGAGGGTCCCCAAACCAATACACATTCAAGAGGGTGCTCTTACAACATCCGAGGGGCCTCCATTTTTTGGGAAACACCCATATCATCCAACAAGAAACCGGCCAAGCTCTGCCAGCACAACCCTAAACCCTCAGCCCTAATTAGAATAATGCTTGCACTAAGGACTCTGTAATGCTTGTAGCCCTACACCCCCAACCACCACCTGGTCCACAAATTGGGGCATCCGAATAAAGACCCCAATATACTACAATCCTTATTAAAATGACACCGAACCAGGCGCCCCAATTTTTGGAAACCCCAGCTCCTATCAATCAACCCCTACATAACCCAAGTTTCCATGTTATTCTCCAATTTCTTTTCCATTTGACTCTTTGCTACGGGGGTCATATCCCTGACGCTTGCAACCCCAAACCCTACACCCTCAGACGATGTCTGGGTTGTTCCCATAGATTATATTGCGGCAACTAATATTTAGGGGTACCAAAACGGGACCCTAATTTTGGGAACTACCCATCTTTCTCGAAGGCTCCGTCCAGTCGAGGTTTCCGCCCGTGCGTTTCAGTACGCTCTGTAGGCCCACGCGCACCAGGATGCTGAGCAGGGCCAGCTTTAAAGGTTTAGGGTTGGGTTCAGGGTTTAGGGATTAGGGTTTAAGGTTCATGGCTTTACCCTTTTTGCCCTAAACCTTAAACCTTAAAGTTTGGGGTTTAGGGTTCAGGGTTTAGAAGCGGCTTTGGCCACTTCAAGACAACTTGGGAGTTTTGACCGGTTGTGACCTACTCTTTACTTCGCTTTTGCCTCATACAGGATACAACTTGTGTTTCATCAGGGCTTGCTGGTTTAGGAAGTTAAGACTTTTGTTTCCCTGGGTTTGGGGGTTCGTGCTTTTGTTCTTTGCGTGTTTAGATTTAGTTTTCATTTGTGTCGGGCTCAGAGCAAGGGTTGTAGTAGTGCTTGGTGGGGTGGGCGTATGACTACTCAATAGGAGTTCCTCTGCTTTCTAGACTTAGTTGGGGCTTAGGGTTTGGGCACGGCTGGCAAGATTTTTGAGTTCTGGTACTACAGCGTATTAAGGTCATGCAGGGTTTTTTGTATCAACAGCACCTTCACAGACATAGCCAAAGTCTAACTAACGCGTGAGTTGTGAGGAGAAAGCCCTAAACCCTGGGAATTGAGTGCCCTGAACCCTAAACCCTAAGCCCTAAAGCCTGGGAATTGAATGAAGCCTAATTACTTGAGCCACTGGTCACTGGCTAGCTCCGATCCCTTTTCACTTCCAAATCTTCCAGGCTTGGAAGCTCAAATCTGCTCACCACTTTCCAAAATGGGTTGTTCTCGAAATTATGGGCCGCTTTGGTTACAAACTCTATTACGGCACCTCATGCTTAGGGTACCAGAATGGGACCCGAATTTGGGATATTTTGGGAACTCCCCAAATGAGGACGAGGCCTCCGAACCGAAGCCTGAGCCACACCCCCAAACCCGAACCCAAAGAATACTTCTCGGAAGTCCTTCGGGGGTTTAGAGTTTAGGGTTCTTCTTGTTGGGGGCGGCAATAATCAGGAATCTACTCTTCCGCGGTGGTCCTCCAGGAAGGCCCTCATTAATAAAGAATCTCCTAAACTTCCAAGTCCCCTAAGCCCTAGAGCCCAAGGCCTACTGCCAAAATACCTCCCTAAACTTTTGCTCCCACTAGCACGCAACGTTAGCCCCCAAACCCGATCCGTTGCGTGGCAGCCCAGATGCTCGCGAAGGGCGTCATCTTCAATGCTGACCTCCAAAGTACTGGCGCTTCACGGGGAGCGGGGCAGTAGGAGCGTGAGGAACTATAAGCCACCTAGATTTTTTAAGCGCTCCACCTAGGGTTTAGGGTTTAGGGTTCTTCTGGGTCCTTGTCTTTCATAAGTTAGGTTGTTAACAAGATACACACACTTTATTGAAGGGTCAGGGTTTAGGGCAACCTCCAACTTCTACAAGCTAAACAAATCCACCCTAAACCCTGAGTCCTAAGCCTTTGCCGCAGTCAGGGGATGATCCGACGCTTCCCAGACGAGGGACCCCTTCTCTACTGCCACATACTCAGATTCACGTGATCTACACTCACCTTGACACCCTCAACCCTGCAACAAGACTGAGGAGGCAAAGTCCCAAAACCCTGGGCCAGCAAGCCCAAGTCCCTACACCCTACCTCAGGCGCGAAACACCTCCAGTCTCAAGACCCCATGGTAGCACGGTAGAAGTCCTTAAACGAGCTTTCGTCTAAATTCCTAGTGTCCCCCTTGATGACCTCGATAGTACTCCCCCAATATAACCCCTTTACGGAGTTTAGACTCGAGCTCATATGAGACCCGTCTCCAGGATCTAATCCCAAAGGCACCTGTTGGTTGGGATACAGCAGCTGGTCCCTCAGGGTGCCCAGGCTCATGTAGGGCCGCTGTGGTAGGAAAAGGCACTCCTTGCTTGGGGTGTTTCAATTGAGCGGTTTAGGCTTTGGGGTTAAAGCATTTTAGGGGTGTAGTCTAGCCATTTAGTAGCTTCCCAAGATCGGGAGATCCCAAAATACTATAGTCCTTATTACAGTACCCGGAATTTTGGGAATCACTCATTGAAGGGATTGTGGTTTAGGGTCGCGGGCTTAGGGGCGCTCATGTTCGGCCTCAATTTTTCAGGGACACCTGTCAGGTCCACCTTACAAGACTTTAGAAGCTCAGGCACGAGTTGGGAGTTAGACATGTACCCCTTTTAAATGAACCCCCCAAAAAAATTAGAACCGGCCTTATTAAGCCCCATATAATCCTTATTAGCTCCTTAGACCCTGGGGGTGTATGTTTGGGGGGGTTGTATTGTAACTCCTAATTTAGGGTTAAGGGTGCTGTGGACGGGGCCCAAGACCATGAACCTTTGACTCGCGACGAGCCTACGCTGAATGAAGGTTGTAAAAAGCATGGCTATAACACCCATCGCGCCCCTCCATTTATCAACCCGCCTTCAGCCCTACACCCTAAGCCCGAAGCTCTGAAGCAGTGAGCAAGGAATACTACCTAAGCCCAAACTGCAAGACTCTTTCCCTCAATAGGGCTTAATAAGGCGTACTACAGGGGCCTAAGTAATTACCAATATTATTTCTAGGTCCATTTGAGGTACCGTATACTGTAATTATACAAGGAATAATGAACCATAATATTGGTGATTGTTTAGGCCCGTATATTATAGGCCTCTAGATCTGGGGTGGGTTGCTTTTGTGGCGGAGAGGACTGTAACCCCTAACTAAGCCTGGCTTGGAGTCTCTGAAGCTCAGCCAACTTGTCTGCTGAGAGCCCCAAACTGCGGGGCTTCTCTGGCCTGCTCTTTAACCAGGAGCTGCAAAGTACGCCTGGACGCTGCTAAGGCTTCATCAGGACACTAAACACCTACGTAACCCTCAAAACCCGACACCCTAAGCACCCCATACCCCGGACCTTAGAAAACCTTAACCCCAAACCCCTGAAACTTCTGAGAAACCCTAAAACCCTAAAACCCCCTAAACCCTGACATTTAGTTAAACTCAGCAGAGGAGCCCGGTGGTCTGCCAAACGAATGGATCCGCGTCCCCAGTGCCACAGGCCGGCAAGTGCACGGAGCCTCCGGTTCGGGGCTTCGGGTTCAGGCTTTAGGGTTTAAGGTTCAGGGCTCAGGGTTTAAGTTTACGCTTAGGGTTCAGGGTGGAGGGTTCAGAGTTGGGGCTTGGGTCTCAAGGTCTAGGGTTCGGGGTTTAGGGTTTGGGTTTTTTAGGGTCAAAGGCCATATTGGGCTTCTAGAAGTTTAGGGGATGCGTACACGCATATATGATGCGAAAGAGCATGAGGCTGCGAATGTTGGGGTGTGTGCATATACATGTTCCTCAATGTCAAATCCCGGCTTGCTTTCTCTAGTTTCCTATAATTAGGTTCAGAGCTGCTTGCAAGGGTTCCATGTTGAGTTGGGGAAGGTATAAATCACTGTCCTTCCCCAGACAGTAAAAGCAAGGCTTAAGCTAGGTGAACTACAAGTCTTCTAGGAATTGAAGGATGGGAGCCTAAACAGAAGTCTGCACCCCAGCCTCTACCCTCAACTCTCAACAGCGCCCACGCCAAGACCCCGTGTTCCGTATCCTCAAATGCGCTACTAAAACCCCAACAGGCCAACCACTCAGACGCTGTCATTATAGTAAAATCCCCCCATCAAGTTCTTGCACGACTCTACACCTTTTGATTCCACCATACACCATCCCGTAAATCCCAGCCCTAGGAACCCTATGAGCTATAGTCTACACTCCTAGTATCCCCCTTAACATCACCTATAGCAGTTCCCTATATAAATAATCCCCCTTTAAGGAGTTTAGACTATGGCTCCTCCCCACCCTGAACCCTACAACCCTAAACCCTAAACCCTGAACCCTAAACCCTAAACCCTAAACTCTAAACCCTAAACCCTGAACCCTACAACTCTTCCTGCCAGCCAGGCCACAAAGTCGTCTTGCCACTTCCGCTCGCGCCAGAGATAAGGAGGCCGCCTGAAGCTCGTAGGACCCGTGGGCTTTGAGCTTTAGGGTTTAGGGTTTAGGGTTTAGGTTTTAGGGTTTAGGGTTTTAACCCTAAACCCTTAACCCAGGGATAAAGTTCAAGGCCTTCGTTTCTGACTTCTGGGCTTAGAGAGGGCCCTGGGTTTGCGGCCTTAAACAAACATGGAACCTGAGCATGGAACCTGAAAAGTTGCCCTCTCGAGGCGCCTGGCTTGTCAAAAGCGGGCCTTGCTACCAGCTGCTAGTAGGAAATGGAGGAATGGCTTCTTATACATGCCCAGCCAACCAGCCGCAAACACCGGCATCGAATCGGATCGACGATCGAATCGANNCTTGCCCGTTACCGTAGCCCTCCCATCTCCCACCTCCCACCCCACGCCGTAGATCGCTGGAAATGGAATCGATAGATCGATGTCGATCGAATCGATTCGGTCATGGCATGTTATAGCAGTACTCATATTAAAAGCTCACAGTGTCCATTTTCTGAAACTTCCAACAAGAGTCACGTAGGCCAATATTCTACACTTCTGGGGTTCGGGTAGACCTTAATGGGGCACCAGGGATACCGCGTTTACAAGGTGGTATAGAGGTCTCCCTTGAGTATCATGTAAGAACTTCAAGTTTGCCATTTTGACCCCGACGTTGACGTACCACCCTTTTGTGCTGAACCCTTCAGACAATAAACCCTTTTTACCCTGGACTTTTCTCACCCCACACCTTTCAACCCCTAAGCCCCAAACAAGCCAAGCTACCTGACGGCGGTGCCGAGAAATGAAGGTCCTGAACCTTTGTAGGCTGACAAATTGGAGGTTTGGGGTTTTAGGTTTATTGGGGGTTTCGAGCTTAGGGTTTAAGGTTGACACGTTGGCCAATGTTGGCCAATGGACACAATGCCTGTTTGGGGGGGCGAGGGTTTAAGCCGTTTTTGGGGAAGAGGGCTTGGGGATATTACGCCAACAACGGGAATTCAAATGGAACAGAACATGGAAATGACATGCATACTATTTAGGGTTTTTGGTTTAGGGATATGTTTCCCATGCAATTTGCTACTACAAGGGCTTCCAACAATTTAGGTGCCCGTTTGTAGAAGCCCTTATCATAGGATCTTACTGACTGGGGTCCAGTTTTTGACGCCCAGTTTTTGAAGCCGCCCATATTTTGCAACTCCCATAGTGGCGAGCCGAAATGAATAATGACTTGTGGTGCACGCAAGTACTCTACGGTTATGTCCCTCAAGCCTAGACCCTAAACCCGAAGCCCTAAACCCTAAACAAAACCACGCAGCAAGAATCCGATCGGCGAAGCACAGCCTAAGCTTTGGGTTGGGAGAAGCTGCCTGCGAAAGGCTTAGGTGCCAAGGGTATAGGGCTTGGGGCTTGGAACCCTGAATCCTAAACCCTAAATCCTAAACCTTAAACCCTAAATCCTAAACCCTCAACCCTAAATCCTAAACCATAAATCCTAAACCCTATAGAACCCCCTATATAGCACCCCGTTTGGGGTTGAGGGATTTGGCACGCGCATTGCGCCGTAGGCATGGTTCAAGTCCCAGAGCTCGAGGGGAATGGGGATTAAGGGGCTCGGAAGTTGAAGCCATGGCGGTTTCCCAAGATGATCCCTACATACGTTGTATAAGGCTTTGTGTAAGGGGTTTAGGTCTTAAGGGTTTAAAGGTTTAAGGGTTTAGGGTTTAGGGTTTTGAGAACAACCCATGTGAGCCATTGTCTAAACTCCTAGTATCCCCTTAATAACCCCTATGATATACCCCTATAAAATCCCCTATATAACCCCCTTTAAGGAGTTTAGACTATGGCTCATGTAACTTTGTATAAGGCTTTGTATAAGGGATTTAGGTGTAGGGTTTGGGGTTATGATCGCCGTCTTTCTTCCTGGCGGCATTCACAAGCTCTTCGCCTCAACCCCCCGAAAGCAAGCAGTCGAGAAGCGTCAGGCCCTGGACTTCCAACCACGTTTCCACGCCCTCCTTTCTTGCAAAGGCCCCTACCATTTGTGGGTTTAGGGTTTAGGGTTTAGGGCAACAAAGTAGCCATATCGGGATTTGGATTTAACGTCAAGCTCAGGGTGTGAGCTGCGCGTCTCAAGACCAAACGTTCTTTCGTGGGGGTTCCTCAACTTGGGGTTGCCGCTCTGTCCAAAATTATTGGGGTTATATTAGGGCTATATTGGGGTTATGTTGGGGTTAAATTGGGGTTATAAGGGCAAGATTAGCGTTACATTAGGGTGAAATTGGGGTTACATTAGTATGATACTGGGGTTATGTTGGGGCGAAATTGGGGTTATATCGGGATAATGGGACCCTCGTTCACCCCAGAGTGTCAACGGCTTCCTGCCTTACACTCTCTGCCATAGCATGAAGTCAACACTTTCCAAATTCTTGTCCATTCTGCTATATACTTCTAAACAACGCCTTTACATCCCTAGATACCTCGTATATGCCCCTAACCCCAAACCCGAACCCCTAAACCCCCAAACCCAGTACCCCTAAACCTCAAACCCCCAAACCGCATAACGCCCTAAACCCTAAACGGGCAACCTGGCTTTGCAACCCCCGGCCCTGGTTTGTTCCACAGACTGGAACTTAGAAAAACCGGGCATACTGTATAGACCTTCAGTCTAGGTAGGGCTGGGAAAAGCAGTGATTTAAAATAAAATTCTAGGGTGCTAAAAAAGAAAAGCCCAACCATAAACCCCTAAACCCTAAAACCTTAAGAACCTAAACCCTAAACTCCTAAAACCTTGTCAACCTAAGCCCTAAACGCCTAAACCCTAAACCCTAACGCTCCTCTCCTCCCTCCCTGAGACTACCTCCGTCCTTCGTCGGCTGCACGGAAATTTCAGACTCGGCCTCCTTGGCCTCCAGCTGCTCCCGGTGGTAGGTGAAGAGCCTCAGGGCTTCCAGCTTAGGGTTTTGGGGTTTAAGGGTTTAGGATTTGAGGTTTTAGGGTTTGTGGGGTTTAGGGGTTTAGGGTTTGCGGGGCTTGGCCGGGTTTAGGGGAGTTTGGGTTTTAGGAGTCTAGGTTTTAGGGCTGAGGTTTTTCTGGCTTAAGGTTTCCAGGATTTCGACCTTGGGATGTAGAGTTTAGGGCCTTTAGGGCTCACAGGGTACTTTAGAATAACTTCAATTCCCAATCCAAGGCCATTTTGGTACTATTCCTAGCATAAACCACCATTCAGGTGAGGTCGGGTGAGGTCGCTTCAAATTGCCCGGGGTTCACTGTTTGGAGTCCATGGGCTTTGGTTCCGGGCTTCGGGCTTCGGGCAGCTTCAAGGTAGAGAGCTCAGGGAGTGACGGTGGGGGGTGGGGTTAGGGCTTCGGGTTAAGGGTTTAGGATTTAGGATTTAGGGCTTAGGGCTTAGCGTTTAAGGGTAGGTTTCAGCGTTTAGGGTCACCTCTGCGGCTCTGATTCACCGTCTGCCCACCGATTGTTTAAGAATTATGGAACATTCCGTATGTTCTTGCTGTGGTGCTGCGGAAGAGATAGCGGCCAAACAGATCCCAGCTTACAACTGCTGAAAATCCAAATACCCTGCACGGTGCGCCATTCTATCTAGGAAACCCCAAAGACCAAAGAGGCTTTCACTGTGAATGGATGGCGTTGGTCTGCCTATACTAGAATACCAGAAGGTCCTGCAGGATTTTGTCCATCAACAGCTTACCCACCTCCAGTTGGCAGATTTCCATTCCTAGGGCTAAGCCTTTGACGTATAGCCTGTAAAGCCCCAAGCCTCCAACAAGAAACCCTAAACCCTAAACCGTGTGGTAACCTCAACCCTGGCTGCTAGCTCTGCGACCAGGTCGCTGGGTTAAGGGCTTAGGGAACCCTAAACCCAAAAACGCTGAAACTTAAACAGTCGAAGGGACTGCCTAGGGCAATGGTACTTGACTGGATGAATGTTCGGCTGTCTAAGGTTTTACGACAGGAAATCAAGAAGTTATAGGGGCGTATAAGGATACAGGGTAGGGTTTGGGGCTCCTAAGGGTCCACAGATAAATGGGGCTTTAATACTAATATTTGGATGGTTTTGGGTACCAAACACTTTGACCGTAGGAGGCCCGGAAAGGATCTGAATCTCTCGCGGGTTGAGGGTTTAGGGCTTTGGTTTCCTCTACTGTTTGGGGCTTGGAGTATGGGACTTAGGGCTCGGATTGTGGGGCTTAGGATTTATTAGTTTGGAGTTGGGGTTTACGTTGACTAGGGTTTGCAGTCTAAGCCCAGCGACGTACATCCGCGATGCACACGCCCTCGCCAGTGTACTGTGGATACCTTCGCTCAAGTAATCCCATCCGCTGATGGAAGACTCTACCGAAGCCCAGGCGTTACCTGTTACTTATGGTATTCTGTATATGTTGGAACTATTGGATCATGTGCAGAATCGGCGGCGCGAAGGCATGATGAATATTGGAAGAGGGAACTTAGCTGAGGCTGACAAATTGCACCTAAGGCTGCAAGAACAGAGTATATGATCCCATCATGGAGAGTTTAGGGTTTAGGGTTGGCTGCTGTTCAAGTATCTCGTAACCTTGTACTTTCCTCATACTGAACCCCTACTACGAAGGCCCTCAGTACTCATGCATCAGGTGAGTTGTTCTTCTGGGTAGCCTAAAGCCTCAACCCTAGACACTGAACCCCAAAAGGTCTCCTCACAGTTCTCCGGAATTACACTAGTTCCGTTACCCTAAATGGTGCAAGATTTTATCGTTATTTGCTACATAGTCTGGGCCCAAAAGGGTTAGGTGCTCGGGCACTTCGGGCACCAAAGGGTAAAGGGGGTTAGGATATAGGGTTGGAGAAGCCAGAGCAGACCTAAAGTCAGCATAGTCGGTCCAGGATGAGGAGCCGCTTGCTTCCAACAGCTCTCGCAACCCTAAACCCTAACCCATCAGCTGCCTTTCCCTTTCCAGCAAAGGAAGACTGCTCTATGGAAGCTTCCAAAGAGAGAGGCCCGCCGAACAGGGATACATGATTTTCAGAAGCTGTTACGTGTATCCCTAATAAGGTTCCAAGAAATTGAATAGAAGAACCTTTTGGCCCTAAATACCTATGCCTAAGAACCGATTTGGGGCCCAAATACATATTATGCAGGTACTTGGAGCCTCAAGGCATATGATGCCAGAGCTGCAAAGCCCTCCAATGCTTGTCCGCACCCAAGTGTTCTGCGTACCCGCGATGGCATTCGCAAAACCTGCAAAGTCCAAACAACAATCGGCATATGGCGGTGCCCATGAACAGCGGTAGGGGGCGCCAATATAGACTCTAGTATACTATAAGCCTATGTTGACGTGACAGGGGTTTAGAGTTTTTGGGTGGTAAAACCACTCAAGTATATAATCCTTTTAAAGGTACTATACCCAACAAAGAGATGAATTCTTACTCCATATAGGCCACGTTAATATCCCATTTCGTACTTGTTCTGCGACTTCCTTGACGAGGCACCGGCATTGCGGATGGATGGGACCTGCGGTGAGTTCCAGACAAACAGAAACTATTGTTCCTGTAGACGCCAACTAAGACTGGCGGTGACTAGCAGTTGTTGTCGCGCTTGTGGGCTGGGCATAAGCTACTCCTTGGACCTCCCAAGTCCCCAAAACAACGGACTTTACAATTATCATCTTGGGGTCTAAACCCCAAACCCTGAAGCTCAGGCCCTAGAGCTGTTATCATGGGTATTTGGGGAAGGCCCAGGTGACACAAACACAAGCCCTTAGGGTCCAAGGACCCAAATAATAGGGTTTTAGGTCCCAAATACTATAGTATTACAGGTATTTGGGCCCTGAAACCCAATTATTTGGGTCCTTACACCCTTATATAGTCCCCATACAATCCCTATATATCCCCCTATAACCCCTTTAAAGCGACCCTATTGGGTCCTTGGACCCTTAGGCAAGGAGACGCGGCGGAGCGTGCAACTCCGCAAGCATCTGTAGAGCTGAGGGCTTTCCACTCACGCGAAAGCCGTGGTTCCAGGAGCCACCCGGTTTAGGGTTTAGGGTACAATATAGGGGTTATATAGGGAAAATGGAGAATAACATGGAAACTACTATTTAGGGTTTAGGGTATAGTATAGGGGGTATATAGGGAAAATGGAAAACAGAATGGAAACTACTATTTAGGGTTTAGGGTTTAGGGACTCCAAGGCCGCACAAGGCCATGTTCTCTCAGCAGTTTCCATCTCTCATATGGTGCGACCACATCCTGAAGCCCCATTGTGTGGTTACTTGGACCGCTACGGATTGCCACCATTCGCACTACAATATGCCCTCAATTGGGATCCCAAACCACCCACCTCTGAGCTCTCTCATCCCACATCACACAGTAAGACTTATCCCTTGCTGCCCCCGCCCAGTAGCAATGCATAATAGGGCGTAATCCTACAGCTCTTGATCAGCTGGTACTGAGGTGAGCCAGTATCCAACTTATCTTTCAACTTAACCCAGAGGGTCCAAGTACCCAATATTTAGGTACTTGGGTTGGGGTAATAGTAATTTCAATACAGGTTTTGGGTAGGTATACGATTATTGGGTACTTGGACCCTTAGGGTTAAGGTGAGCACTTTTCAACTTATCCCTGCTTTGCTCAGCCGTCGAAATCCTAAGCCGTAAACCCTTAAACTGCTTGACTCTGATGTTTCTGGTCAAGCCGTCCAAGCCAAATGTAGACGCATCAATGATTGCCCATGTCATAACCATAAAAGCAATCTAGGACCATGATATTGGTAATTAGTTAGTGCAAGCCCTAAACTAACCCTAAACCATCCTAAACCCTAGACCCAGTCATCCTGAAGCGAAAATTTTTGAGCCCCTCCAACCTCGTACTATTTTGAAAATTGTAACAACAAATTTAGCCAACAAAATCCACACCACCCGCCCCCCCCCCTCCCCCCCTCCCCCGCCCCAGAAGGTCCAAGCAAATCTGTCTATAGACCCCCCAAAAATGCCTTCTAAACATAGCCCGAACACCAACAAATGGACCTTCGTAGGTCGTGTGGAAGACTGGTTGGGGGCCCAGGCAAGCCCAACCTTCAACCCTAGACTCTATTTAAGGTTTAACATCTAGGGTTTATGAACCTAACAAAACTTACATGAACCCTACGTAAACCCGGCCCTACTTACAAACCCTACTTGCAGGCTGCGGAGACATAGCAAGTAGGTTACTATTGCGGGCTTGGCCTGCTTGCAACCCATCTCAGAAACTACTTACTCAGCCCCCTGAGTCTCCTAAACCCGAAGCCCCAAGCCCTGAACTTCACAGTTTGCGGTAGTTCTACATCCCTATGTCTGCTTATATGGTAGGTTGTCAAAATCATCGTCCTTTTGGGGTCCCCAGTAAGGCGCGGCAGCCAATATGTAAGGTGTCAAAAAAGTGAGTATGGGACTTGGGCCAAGTTATTGCTCGCGACATGGAGATTTATATACGGACCCGTACTATTACTATACGTCATAGGAACCCTGACCCTACGGGTCCAAGGACCCAAATAATAGGGCTTTAGGGCCCACATACCAGTAATACTATAGTATTTAGGACCTAAACCCCTATTATTTGGGTCCTTGGACCCTTAGGGTGATAGGGGGTCTAGTACTATAACGAAATTAAGCCAGTCCATGTAGCCACACAAAGCCCTGACCTCCATTTCGTACTACGTATCTTTTCCACCTAGTTCTCCTTCATAGGTGTAACATCCCTAAACCCCAAATCCTAAACCCTAAATCCTAAACATTGAACCCTCAAATCCTAGTATATCCCTTTGAGGGCTCTATAACTTGTGACTATTTAGGCTTCTGATTCCAGGCCTAAACCCTAAATCCTAAGCCGAGGCACTAGGCTGGCTTCCTAGGATCTCTTCGAGGATTTTGGCCCTCGGCGTCATAGCCACTTTGAACGACGTCTTGCCCTGCCTTTGAGTGTAGGGTGTAAGGCTTAGGCATGTAGACTCCACATAAAGAGAATCACTCAGATGAAAAAAAAACATATTTTATAGCGCGTGGCGATTGTGGATTGGTTCAAATCAAGGTTGCTTGGTCTTCAAGGGTTCAGAGTTTAGGGTTTCTTGCTGACCAAAAGGATCCTAGGATCCTAAGCCCAGAACCCTAAACGCTCTAGATCCTAAACTGGGTTGCTGTTAAGCAACTTAAATTAAGTTACCGTAATGGGTATATAGAGATATACTAATTGTTATGCTTTTCCCCATATAGTAACTTCATCTAAGTTCCTTAACAGCAACCAGTACACCCTAAACATCGCAAATCCCAAACCCCAAACCCTGAACCCTAAACCCTACCTACTCAAGGCCCGGCGGCAGATGCGCATATGCACGGCACGGTAGTCTCCGTTGGGAGCGGTTGCCAGGCTGCAGGGCTCATGCAACCTGTTGGGCAGAGTCTTCATAATTTCATGGGATTTGATGCAGCACCTTATCAGTTTTTTTGGTCTTTCTAGATGAGTAGAACGTTTTCTCGGATGTGAAAGTTGTTTACACGCTTGTATTATGACAGTTGAAAGGCCTATAGGTTTTTGTTGCAGTGTTGAGTTTGGAGCTGGGGGCTTAGGATCTTCACAGAAGTTCAAGCCGAGGAATTTGACCGTTTGATTCCTATATTTACTGGTTCTTATTAGGCAGTAAGGGAATGTACTATGAAGGGATGATAATATACGGTATATTCCCTTATTCCTTACTCGGAACCAGTAAGTAAAGGTTGCTAGGGTCGCCTGTTTCGGCCTGGGGGGGGGGGGCAAGTCTGCTAAGAAAATCCATCGCCCTTTTTTCGGGGTTGATAAGGAAGCATAAGGACATATGAGCCACTAAATTTGTAATATATCCCTTGATGGGTGCCCCCTAAAGCCCTATGTATTCCTCCCAGAGGTCCCCCCCCAACCTAAATTTAGGCCGTACCTCATATAGGGGATATGTAGGGCTTCAGCGTGCTGAGCTTGGGCTATTCAATCATCCGGTGTAGCCCACCTACCCGGAAACCTCAACGTCTCAGTGAGACTCATCAAGTATCAGGCCAGGGTCTATTGGGCTTATAGCGCCCCAGACTCGACAGTTTCCACAGAGAAGGGTTCCTTTTTTGGGGGGGATCCCCAAAAAAGGGATTATTCGTCGTTGGGGGTCCTTATTGGGGTCCCCTGCTTCTCGAAACTACGACAAAAAGCCACCATATGTCGTTCCCCAACGCCTCAGGCCCTCCTGTGGCTAGAATCTGCACTTGTCCAGAAGCCCGTCACGGACTCCTTGCATCCTTCCTGCTAGGGTTTAGGGTTGCGGGTTGAGGGGCTTTCTTCCGAACACCTTGTAAACGCAGTCCGTTGTCTTCGTATCCACTGCCCCCTAAAGCCTTCGAATCCTATAGACGTAGACCTGGAGCTTCCATATACTCTTGTAAGCGCAGTTAACTCAAAAACTCATGGGTATAGGCTGCCACTCTTATGTGTATTTGGCAGGTCTAGAACAACCTCGCAAACCATACGTTCGGCCGAGAAACGTGTACCACACGCCCTCCTGCGGAAGGCTCGAGACATCGCTGGGCGCAGCCCCCAAGTTCGCAGGCTGAGGTGCCGGTCGAGGTGGCTCCTCCATGAGATTAGGCTTACGATCAGGCATGCTACGGGCTTGCAAGGGTGAGGGGTTAGGGATAACAGGGTCTGGAGATTTGAATTGAGGGTTTAAGGGCTATGATCAGTTTTGGAATGCTGTTGCGGCTTCTGGAGTACATGTTTATGAGGATTCGGACAAAACAACAATGTCTTTTGGCAACCTGCGGTTGCTTGCATTGCACCCTTACCCTTGGAGATGGGGAGGCGTGGGGAACCCTAAGCCGACAAGCCAACCACTACCTGGGCCCCAAACCGTTTTTTTTTTAATAACGTAACGTCATTTTAACTCTCTTGATTTAGTTTGGGCCAGTATTTTACCTACTTTGGGGGTCCAGGTACACCCGAAACCCAATAAAGCCTATATGAGCCATTGTCTGAATTCCTAGTATCTCCCTTAATAAACCGTATCATACTCACCTACATTATGTAATCCATGATACCACTTCCTTTCAGGAGTTTAGACTATAGCCTATGTCCTAAGCCCAAACTCGGGGAGAACTCTCCTCTGTTGGGCTTGGGGGTCTACACGCGCCCATGGTCGCAGAGGCTCGCGAAATACCAGAAACCTCAACCCGGGTGAGGCTTCAGGGTTTGGAGCTCAGGGTTCAGAGTTTAGGGTTTAGGGTTTGGGGTAGGTTTGGGGGGGCCCTTTTCCAAAAACAGTGTCTTTGGGCTTCTATGGGGTTATATCAGCGTTGAAGGCAATACGAATTCAGATGAACATACCCTTGCGAATTTAGGATTCAGCGTTGACGGTTTGGGGTTGGGTGCCTTTTCAAGGGTCCGTACAAGTGGCTCATAGCTCGTTGGGGTAAAGCACGGGGTCTCTAGCAGGGCCCGCAGTTCCTTTTGAGCAGGCGCTGGAAGTTACTAAGTATGTTCAGGGTTAGGCTAGGGGTTGTAAGAGGAATAGGTATGTCGAGCAACTTACAAACGCTTCATGACTCCAAGGAACGTTTTATGTTTAGGGTCCTTAAACCCCGAACCCTGCCAGGATTGGCATGCACTTTGTCAAACAAAAACTAGCGCCTCAACGTTCCACGTCATCTGATTGCTTCTCCGAAAAGGCAATGTGGATAAAAAGCTTCTCAACAGATTGCAAGGATCTGGATTTGATAGTTTGAACTAGGGCTCAGCATAGGGACTTCAATCGTGAAGAGGATAGCCTCAATCAACAATTGCGGCTGCCATCCGGCTCAAAAACACTAAAGAAAGCAGTAACAGTAGCAGAACGGCTGCTGCAACACACAGACCCAAGACATTGATATCATGCGATCGTATATAAACCTTTAGCCCGAGAACAGAAAAGCTACACCCGAAACGCAAGACCCTGACGTAAACCCTCGACCCTGGACCCTAGACCAAAGAAAGCGCAATCAAGACTCGCTGGGTGGACTGCTTGGCACGGACGGTGCTCGCGTGGGAGTTGGTACTTCCTGAGCATCATTGAAGAATCTCAGCATTTTGGGTTCTAAGATGTTCTAAGGGTTTAGAGTTTAGGGATTGGGGCTAGTCACGTGTCTGCTGGATCATGCTTTGGATAGGGAGCAGGCTAATACTTGCAACAATGACCAACTAGGCACCACTCGGCCTGTCACTACTTGGAGGTTCATGGGATCCAGAAACTGCTTACAAGGAGTGAAAACCCTTGTTGTGATTGGAGTAGCCTACACAAGACCAGTCCAGTGAGGGGGGGGCCCAACAAGTAGGGGTATCACCCCGGTTATAAATAGTTACTAAGTCCCTTGAACCCAAAATTCTGAACCCCAAACCCCAAACCTTACACATCCCTAGAACCCCTTCCACGAGGGCAAGTTATGGGTTCTGACAAAGTCTCATGGACCTCCAAGTAGTCCCAGGATATTACAACTCGTATCACTCCCTTTAGCCCTCGTGTGGGTTTACGGTTTAGGACACTCTACCCCTCAACCGTATTCTGTTTCAATGCTCCCTACATTCAAGGCCCTACAAACATCTGTTTAAACCCATCCTCCGTTTTAGGTTCCACTCCATTTGATTCTCCACAGCTTTCAGTACAGCCTGTGCACCGGCTTCTCATTGCACGAGCCTTTACAGTAGACTCCCTGAGTCCACCTTTATTCATCGTTTTCTTGTCAGTTTGATTCTCCACTATTCTAGGTATGGCCAGGCACCCTGTCCGAAAGAGCTGTGCGCCTACAGTACCGCGCATACACCCTAAACCTCAAAGCTCAAACCTTGACCTCCAGACAGCCCACGACTGAGAGCAAAGGTACTAGTGAAACTTCAAACTGTTCCCAACAAAATGCCCTTACCTGGCCGGCAAAGAATAATCCTACTGTTGCCTGCTCTTGCTTTTCCATGGGCCTGTGCCACAACCCTAAACCCTAGACCAGGGCTTAGGATGTAGGATTTGGGGTCACGCTGTGATATCGGAATGGGAAGTATGGAGTACAAATTTGTCAAACAACTTGTACGGTCTCGAAGCACTGCGCTGCCCAGGTCCTTCATATCTAGTATTGGTACTGCTAATATTGTCATTGTTCTCAATGTTCTTATGATTGTTCTTATTATCATGAGCCTGATTATTATTAGCACTGTTTCTAGTATCATCATCATCATAAGAAGCCTCGTCATCTTTCAATGACAGTCAACGACCCCAAAGGTCTGAGGACGCAAGCTCTAGGGTTAGGGCTTCAGGTGCGCAAAGCATTCAGAACAAGGCATTTGGAACCTAAAGCTCCCCTATCTGGTAATTACTTCGGCCCTCAGAGAAACATTAAGTACACGGTTTAGGCTCTAGGGTTTATGGTGAGAGTCGCGCAACTCATTTTTGCCGGAAGTACACCCGATTTGCCCCTGAATGTGCCAGAAATAGGGTCACCACTCACCAGTATAACCCATATGTGACTCCTGAGGGAGATTAATTCAATTTCATGAGTGAGATCGTTGCGTTCTATTGCAATCAAATGATGCCTCACTACTCAGAGGGCCCAATGTAGTATCTAGATCACGGGATATGCAGCTGATCATACGAATAATCCCTGTCCTGTCGCAAACAAACATGGCGACCCAATGGGGTCTTATCTAAACTTTGGTCTTTCTGAAATGGGCTTGTAACGTTTCTATGTCAATGTGGGAGAGGGGGCACAATTGATCTAAAGTATGCCCCGTGATGAAAATTGATAAGGTCTCTTTGGCTCTATGGGGGTTACACAAACAGAGAGCCCCCATAAAGGGATCTCCAATCCTTGGGAGCATTCTAATCCCTATAAGCCGAATTCACTTTCCATGTCGTTTTCAACTTGCTTTTATTTTTCTTCCCCCATCTTTGGAAACCCCTACGCCCTAAGGGTTCAAGTACTTGCTGTAGTAGTCGTACACTTGTCCCAGACCTGGTCTACACTTGTTACTTCTCAAATTCCCAACATCCAATTTCCAGGTACTTAACGGCTCTGGGAAATACCGACTTGGCCCTATAGACCTTGACGCCCTCAATCCTAAACCCTAAACTAAACCCTAAGCCCTAGACCTTAGGAGGACCCCCCACCCTGTAATAGTGGTATACTAGGAATATAAGAGGCCCCCCCTAATATAGTCCTTATTATCCCTTATAATCCTATTATGCCCTATTACAGGGTGGGGGGTCCTCCTAACCTAGACCCTGGACCCATGCGAGTCCCAGGTCATGTGGAGCTCGAAGGCTTTGCGCGGGACCAGGGCAGATGCTTGCAGTGAAAGGCACCTTGCTGAAGCGCTTCGTGCATCTAGTGTTTTCGGGGGTTGGGGCTCAGGGAACCCTAAACCCTAAACCCCCAAGTTCAGGGATTGGGGTTCAGGGTCAAGAGGCTGGTGTTTCTTGAGGAAAAGCTTCAAAGACGAGCTGGCAGCCACACACAACCTACTTGGGGGGCCAGAGGGACTTACCCAGAGGGTCCAAGTACCCAACAATTAGGTACTTGGGTTTAGTCTAATAGTAATTAAACAGGTTTTGGGCAAGCATATGATGATTAGGTACTTGGACCCTTACGGTTGGCAACCAGGTTAATTACCGCTATAAAGCCAGAGAATATTCAAACGATTCTCATTACTAGCCTATTTTACTAAGTCGCCATGACCCTCCAAGTAGCGGTAAAACAGCCCAAGCATTCGGCTCTGAATTCCTATACAGGGGCCACGATGCAGTGCAAGATCGTGCTGAATCAGTTTCGGGTATTCACTATTAACCAAATCGGAGGTACTCAAATATTGGGCATCTTGGACTTTTACCCACAAACCCGCCGAAGTCGCAAAACCCCAGACAATCCCAAACGTCATCAGCTGAACCCTGCAAGATGCATGGGCTTCCTTTCAGACAGGGAACAGTTCTGCCAGGCTTTCCTTTGAAGAGCAGAATTTGCCCGTGCCTGGACAGTTGAGAGTTTAGGCTTTCGGTTTTCTGGTTCTGGCTGTATGTGTAGGATCTAGGTTTTTGGTCTAGAGATCAGGGTAGGTTTTCAAGATTGCAGCGTTTGGGAAATCATAGGATAGGGTTCGGGCATCAGGGAGGTTTACTAACAGGTGCTTGATGGGGACTGAGGGAATGGTCGTCACTCCCCCACTCCGCCTTCCGCGCCACTAAGTTTGCCTTGAGGAGCCCAGCACCTGGATGATATGCAATTGGCGGCCACGTGGCTTCCTATGCAGGTGTTTCGATCCTAAAGGCATTTGGACATTCCGAATACGGTCCAAGAGTCCACGTGCTCAAATACTGAGGCTTCATGCCCTAAAAATGTGCTCTGTATGGTTTTCGCCATTCTCTACATTCTAATGCTTGGGTACTTGGATGCTTATGTGCGCTGACAATGGAATTTCAATGCAGACTCCATGCCTTGCCTTCTCCGAACGTTATGACATGCAAAAGAATCTCAACAATAGAGGCCCTCTTGGCACCTCAAAAGTACCGTATCACTTCAGCCCACAACCTAAAACCCTTGAGCCCTCAAACCCTTCACCCCGGACTCATGCATCTCTCCATTCCCTTGATTACCCTAATCCCTAGGCCCCAAACATCATCCCTAGTTTAGTGTTTACGGTTTAGGGTTCAAGGTGGAGGGTTTAGGGTTCAGTGTTTAGCCCCAACAGACAACCATCTAGTCCCGAGCCGGGCAGCAGGTGATTGAACTTGACGCCACGATCGCCAGGTACCAGCCATTCTTGCCAAAGGGTTTTTGCGCAATGCACCTAGGAAGGCTTCATACTGAAATACTGCTTCCACACCCTTCACAGCCATGTGTGTACGTATAGGTACAATATATGCACAGGACCCGAATAAGGGTGTACTGTATACCGACGGCAAGAGTGGAATTGCCAGAATTGAGCTGAAACTGTATCCAGCGCCCCCCCAAAATTACCAATATCCTTTGGTGGTCCCTGTGTAGCACCTTGTACCGCGAAACCAAAAGTGTACAAGCAGTATATCAATTCATTGCATTACAACCATTCAGGCCCCTGTAACTCAGTGGTTCAAGCTCTACGGATGTGGGGTGGCGAGAATCTTGAGTTCTATGCCTTGGTTTTTGGGTTTAGGTACAGCTGTTAAGATTTGCATCTTAGGATGTTGGGGTCGTCGCTCGGGTGTGAGGCTTTCAGGCATCCGCAAAACTTGATGTTTTAGTGGTGAATGAGGGGTCAGACTGCAAGGAGGCGCGCATTTACTCCCAAAATTCAAAGGTAAACCCTCAGCCTTCGGGTTGCGGGGTTCACCCTACACCCTAAACCCTAAACGTACTCCGGGGATGGAGGCCTTTATGAACCCCGGGCGACTACCTTGTTTTCAAGCAAGGGTAGTATTGGGGCCATGTCGGGGGGTACACTCCCAAAGAAGGGTTCAATAATCTTAAGAATCCACATGGAGGTCTACTTGGAGGGGCAGAGAGTTTAGAGTTTAGGGTTTTAGGTTCAGGGCTTAAGGGTTGTTTTCTTCCTACTTTTAGAGTATTATTGTCCTTATACTCAAAGCTCTTTGGGCCCAAGTATTCAAACAGTAGATGGCTCAAATGGGTTCCTATATAGGTGTTTTGGGCCCAAATTGCATACTATTCGGGTACTTGGACCCTTAGGGAAGTATAAGTCGAGTCCGACGTCTCAAGCACGAAGTATGCAGTGTTTAGGGCCTAGGGGTCTGGTACTTTCGGTCTGCGGAGTTTGAACCATGGCGTGGCAGATGTGAATGATAGAAGCTAGAGCCATTTCAGCTATCATCTAAACCTGCCCAGGACGCGGAGTCCGCAATTCCTGGTTGTGAATTGGGCCGCCTTGCTCCTGCGCCTCCCCTTTGGTGTCATCAGGCCTCTGTGCACTGCCTTGGTCTTCGCTGTCCATAGGAGTCTCAGCCGGCTGCTCACGGTGATCCGGAGGAGAAGTCCAAGCACTTCCCAACTCTGCTTGGGTTGAGGAGTGAGTCGTCCACTCGCCAGCTGCTCGCCACTGATTTTGGGCTGAGGAGTGAGTGTTCCAGTCTCCGGCGGATCGCCATTCTGTCGACAAACCCAAAACAATTCTAAACCCTGCCTAGAGTAACCTGAGATCCTTTGCAGAGGTGAAATGTTCAGAGTATTGGGCACGAACCCTGTCAGCATTGGTACTTCGCCTGTATCCTCACAAAGACTTACTGCAATGCACCATGTTCATTGGTACTTTCATTGGCTAGGCAAGTCCTAGGCAAGCATATGAACAAACACTACTGTTGTCTATATTAAGAACAATCTGGCTTATACGTTGGAGTATAGGATATTGAACAATTGTAGATCCGGCCTTTGCCTAGCTGGAACTCAGACTCCTATAGCCCCCCTCAAGTAGATAGAATATGGGGTGTATGAGGATCTTGTGATAATGTACCCAAAGCCATATTCTATCTACTTAAGGGGGACTATATATGCTATGAACCACGACATCAATCCAGTTTGCATGTTACTGCCTTTGTTGCTTTGATTCTCATGCATTCCTATCACGACATCAATCCAGTTTGCATGTTACTGCCTTTGTCGCTTTGCTTCTCATGTATTCCTATCATAACAGACTCTAGTCTAGGCAATCAGGCCCCTTCGATACACCTCCTAGACCCTGAATCCCAAACCCTCTCCCTCTTAGGGTGAAAAATGTCGTGGAGGTAACCCCCAGCCCTAAACCCTGAATCCTAATCCGTAAACCTTACCCTAAACCCTAACTCCTCAACCATAAACCTCAATCCCTGAACCTTAAACCCTAAACCCTAAAAAGTAATTCCTAAACAATGGGTACTGCCCCCACTCAGTAACAGTTGGATAGTATTTGTGATATACTTTTATATAGCCCTTAGTATGACCCCTCGTATAGACTGTTACTGGGTGGGGGC
>CAJNIZ010046750.1:9618-28946 GCA_905231905.1 Symbiodinium pilosum
GGAACGCTCCGTCACCTTGCGTGAGCGCGACACGCACACGACGAACCGGCAACATCCGGCAACTGATCAGCTGATCGCTCCCAAGACGCGAACGTAAAGGAAGACATTCACCGTAAATTTCCTGGTGAGTCTTCGCAGCCGCTGAAACTCCTTCAGCGCCCAGAGGCGCTTGTTGTTGCGGCCTCATGCAGCAGCGAGAATCAGCCTGCTGGGATTCATCAGGCATAGAAAGCTTGGAGTCTGGCAGACCAAGCGCCCGTGAACTCTCTCAGCTCTGAGCTTCAAGAATCCCGCTTGATCCGCGTTTTCCTGCCACGCTGCCCCAAAGCCCCAAAGCCCCAAATCCAACGGATCACCTATCGCACAGCAAATGCCAGGCCTCGCTGTACAAAAAGGCTACCAGCTCCCCCAGAATACGGCCGCATGAGAAACGGTCATACCAGCCCAGGGAGCGGCTGTTGGAGAAGTCCACGTCGTCCACCGGGAACCAGCCGCTATATCGCCTCTTCCTGTCATGCAGGGACGTGATGGACATGCTATGAGGCACTTGTTGAAGCACTTATGATGGTGAATGCCAGGCCTCCGGCTATGATCCTGCGACCTGAACTGGGGTAACCCTTCCATGTGGTCCCCAAAAAAACATTACGTCACCTTTGAGGCCGTGGCGGCAGAGCCTGTGTGCAGAAAGATCACCACAAATAGGGGAAATATAGGGACTATATAGGGGTAATATTTGGGTAATATAGGGAATACGGAACTAGATTATATCGGGAGTCTACAGCTCAACAATTTGCAATGTTGCGAAGCAGCACACAGCGTGAACAACTTGAGGCCATGCTCACCAAGCTCTACTTGAGAAAGGTCTCCGGTGAAATCTTCAAATTGCGGGAATTCTTTGTACCCATGGTGGTACTATTAGGGGGTATATTGGGATAATGGAGACTAAAAGGGAAACTACCAGGGTTTAGGGTTTAGGCAATCCTTGCAATCCCTTTTCTCGCTCTTGGTGATGGTGCTGCAGTTTGGCATGGCTCCCTACCACAGCTGTTTGATTTTTATCTTGTCATGGCTTAGGGTTTAGGTTTGGGGTTTATCTCGTCTAGCTGGAGAACCTCCCATGCCAGTATCATATTGGCTTCTAAGAACTCGTTTGCAGGTCATATAGGGTTATATCGGCTTCTATAGGGTTGCGTGGGGTTATATAGGTATTCTTCTGTTATATGGGGGGTCCACAAGTATATTAATCCCAATAGTGGACAAATGAAGGTCGAAAATGAGATGGAAACTGGGATCTTCTAGCTAAGTATGGGAATTTGAGCCAAAAACAGAGGTTCCTTTTTGGGGTCCCATAATGAGGCTTTTGATATTCAGGGGGTAGGTCAGGGGCCCGCCGGTTTGTGAAAGCTACCATATTCATATCCCATACCGCTTGGACAAGATTGCGCCAGGCCTGCCGATTGGCGTCTCCTTCCGAGCCTTCGAGACATGTTGGCTAGGGTTTGGGGTTGTCAAGGGCAAATAGCGAGGACACGTTCATCCACCTCCGCCCCAACAGCGCCATTTCTGAGACACGCCTGGGGTCCATCCACAGAAAAAGCACGTCATGGCCCCCTCCTTAAGCTTCGGCTACCATGTACGCTGCATCCAAACAACTCACGCTGCACGAAGCCTTGTGGGGACCGTCCTCGATAGGTTCGACCCGGCATGGCAAGTTTCTGTCAGCTATTTGTAAAGGCTGTCATTTTCGCTAAGTGCCTTCCAGGGCAACAACTTAAGGTTCCGCTACTTCGTCGTTGCTAGGCATCAACTCATGTAACTGAACGGGTCACACAGGCTGCATTCTGGCTGGTTTATAGAGCCACACGAAGCTGATCCGTGGAAGTGTCCAGGGCGTGTGAGTGCAGCGGAACTGGACGCTTATCTTTGGCTGAGCCGGACGGATTTTACAAGTTCACACTTGAGAACGTGTTGTTCCCATCCCATGGGGCGCGGGCTTCCTTTTTGGAAGCCAACTCCACAGGAGCTTCCCACGAAGCAGCGGCAGAAACTGACTTCAAAGACCTCACTATACATTGAGAACGTCAGAGATTGAAAGAGATTACGCCCACAAGCGGAATCTTCGTCATTATGAAGAACCCCTAAACCCTATAGTAGCTTCCACTTTCTGTTCATAATGCCAATATAGCCCCCATATAACACCTAATATTACCCCCATAAACCCAATAACCCCTACATAATCCCTATAGTCCCTGTAGTTTCCATTTTCTTCTCCATTATCTCCCTGAAGCACCACCAGTGTGCTTGCTTTCATGCAGGGAAGGGCTTCAATTGGATTGGCTCTACCGGCTTGGCAGGCTGAACCAAGAATCGCTGTGTCAGGGGAGGTGAATTGCTGCCAACCTGCAAATCGGCAAGGGTTGTAGGGTTTAACGGTTGTGGAGTTTAAGGGTTTAGGGTTTAAGGGTTGTGGAGTTTAAGGGTTTGGGGTTTAAGAAATGTAGAATTCAAGGGTTTAGGGTTGAATGTGGGACCTTACACAGCTGACAAGGGCTGCAATCGCGTGTTGAACCAGCATTCATGATACAATCCCGATGAGAACACATCCACGTTCTTTCCTACCCCCTCTAATTTGTTGATATTCGTGTCAGGGAGCGTGCGCTTTGTCAGTGGGAACAGCATGCCAATCTACGCTCCAGAAGTAACAAATCGAAATCGCACGTGGAAACCTGGATGTTGATCCATACGCCTTTGCTTGAAAACTTCCTTTCTTCGCGGGAAAGCAACTTCATTTTGTGAAGCTTGCATGACACCATCTCGCGGTCCCCTTTCCTATGCCTTACGAGATGTCCGCACACATTGACTCGTCCCGGGCCCTTTTTGAAGACTGAAATTCACAGGTTCATGGAGCTACAGTCTAAACTCCGAATATCGCACTTAATAACCCCCATAGCAATCTCCTATATAGTCATTTATATGACCCATAGTCTAAACTCCTAGTGCTCCCCTTAATAACCCCTAAAGTAGTCCCCTATATAATTCCCTATATAACCCCTTTAAGGAGTTTAGGGTATGGCTTATATGACCCCCTTTAAAGAGTTGAGATTATGGCTGATGTCGTCTCCCAGCTCAAGGTTCGAAAAGAGCGTGCTCTGCGAGGCCGCTTTAGTTTGGGGTCTCAGGATTTCGGGTTTCGGTGGAGGGCTGGGGACAGCTGCAGTCTGAGCACCCTAAACCCTGAACCCTAAACCCTGAACCCTAAACCCTAAACCCTAAACATGCCTAAACCCTGGACCCTGAACCCTAACCCCACCTGGATGGTGTTCGTGATGCAGACGGACATGGGCGGAGCGCTGGGACTGGGAGGCGTGGAAGCCGCCACTCTAACGGGTAAAGGCCAAGCTCCTGCAGCCGAATCCCGAAAACACGGTTTAGGGTTTAGGGTTTAGGGCTTCGAGAAAAGGAGGAGAACAAATTCAAGGTTTAGGGTTTAGGGTTTAGGGTTTCGAGAAAAGGAGGAGAACAAATTCAGGGTTTAGGGTTTAGGGTTTAGGGTTTCGAGAAAAGGAGGAGAACAAATTCAGGGTTTAGGGTTTGGGGTTTAGGGTTGAGGGTTTTGGGTTTAGGGCAACACGTTAAGTAGCTTCCATTTTCTTTTCCATTATCCCAATATTACCCGGACTATAGGGCTTTGGGTTTAACCCTATTTGGTTTGGGGTTTAGGTACACTGCAGATGTAGCGTTGCCCAAATGCTTGCAGGAATACAATCCTGAAACAACTTATACTGTGTTGGCCCCTTGACTATCCAGCATACCGATGCTAACATGTCTGCATGCACCAACCCTGCTTGAGCTACGGTCTCAACAACTTACCATGCCCGCTACAGCCCCAAGCCAGACACCACATATGCACCCGCCAATGTTCCTGAGGAACTTTTGTGTACATGCACCAAGCAACGCTTTAGAATTCCCAACAAAACAAGCCTCATATGAATCCTGATGTGTCCCTGTGTCAGAGACTCTGTAACATCCTGAACCAGAGTCCTCGCAATGCTTCACGGTACAGATGTGGGGCTTTAGTCAAAAATGGCTACCGGTGGGGACCCTGGAGATCAGTAGTGATTCGAGAGAAATTACTCCCCTTAGAAGAGTCTGTGATATTTATCTTAAGTAAGAAACTCCCCTTTGAAGCCTAAACCCCAACCACTTTGAGAGAGTCCCTCGACCCTGGACCCCGAACCACACGCGAGTTGTAGTCCAAACTCCTAGCATCCTCCTTCAGAACCCCTACAATACTTCCCTGGATAATCAACATGGCCCGTTTTAAGGAGTTTAGACCCCAAAGCCCCATGTAAACCCCTTCAAGGAGCTTAGACCCCTAAACCCCAAACCCTAAACCCATATAAGCCCCTTTAAGCACTTTAGACTAGAGCTCAATGTGGTAGTTTCCCAGAATAAGGGGACCCCAATATAGACCCCAAAATACTACAGTCCTTAATATTGGGACCCCTAAAATGGTACCCCTACTTCTGGAAACCCCAAACCCTGTATAATCCCCTATATAATCCCAGTTTCCATTTCATTTTCCATGTTCTTTTCCATTTGATTCTCCATTATAGTAGGTACCCCTACTTTGGCAAACCCCTAAACCCTAAACCCTAAACAAACTCCCAATCCCAGAGCCTGGGGGAGCAGGGCCAGCTTCTTGCAGAGGAGCCTGTAGAGCCTCACCGTCCACCGGAAAGCTTGAAGGTTGTAGGGGTTTAGGGTTTAGGGTTTAGGGTCTAAGGGGTTTAGGGTTTAGGGGGTTTAGGGTTTAGGGTTTAGGGGTTGAAGGTTGTAGGGGTTTTATAGGTATTATAGGGTATATGTTGGGGTTATATAGGGATAATGGAAAAGAAAATGGAAACTACTATATTATAATAGGGTATACTTTAGGGTCTAAGGGGTTTAGGGGTTTAGGGGCTTAGGGCTTTAGGGGTTTAGGGGTTTCGGTTGCATCGAAGGAGGCTCTTCCAGGTTCTGAGGAGCTGTCGGGGCTTAGGATTCAAAATCTCGAGCAAGGCATTCAAGCGCGACCATGAGGATGCTCCTTTACAGTACAAACCGAAAACAAGGTGGCTGAGCCAAGATTTCTGAAAGCAGTGCATCTCCTAAGAGCCACCATATGGACTTCTGCATTCAACCCATACTGCAGTGACATGTTTTCGAAAACCCTGCGCACTACGTTTCTCAACTGACACGTCGCTGCAGCCAGCTATTCCAGTTGACCTGTGCTGGCGTTGATTCCAAACTGCATCACGTGCACAAAAAGTGACATGCACTTCTGCAGCGCCTCAACCCTAGACCCTACACCATAGACCCTATACCCTTAACCTGTAAGGCAGATCTGATCAGACTGCTTGATCCGAGCTCTCTCAGGCGAAGCTGGTTGCATAGGCTCAGATCCCCAGCAACCATGATGCAGCCGGGATCCTGACTGTTCAAGGGCTTGGTGACCGCACCTGCTGGGAAGATAACTGCAAGCAACGGCATGAATTTCAGTGGCATCGGATCCACTGAGGGACAACTGCTTTGGACGCCTTCGCCGCCTTCACAAGTCGTCCTCATCTGATTGAATCTTCCATGTGGAATGTCGTTTCTCGGCAGGTGCAGTGTAGCAAACGACAAGTGACCAAAAGAAATCATGCCCTCGCAAGACTCCCTTGCTGCCTTTGCTCTCTGCGCTGTTCTTGAGATCGCACAGCCATTGGGATAGGCCATGACACCTCTCAGCGGTTCTCTAGACCCTCAACCCTAAACCCTCAATAGTAGCTTCCACGTTATTTTCCATTATCCCAATATAACCCCAACCCTAAACCCTAAATGGTAGCTTCCACTTTATTTTCCACGGCTAGGACTCAAGCAAAAAAAGGCCCGGAAGCTGCTTCGAAACTTGAAATGTCTATGGCCGCACATCACATTCAGAATTGAAGACCAAAGCGGAAAACTAGGACCCTAAACCCTAAATAACCCTAAACCCAGACATGCAGACCAAAGCGAAATACTAACCGAGTGCTATCAAGGGCTTTCAACAGTGTATGTGGATTCCTGGAGGATCCTAATGCGAATCAGCCACTTGACTTATACTGCCCCTTAACCAGATGCCATATTGGGGTCTCCCAAAATTATGGGTACCTTTTTGGGGGTCCCCATAATAAGGATTATAGTATTCTGGGGTCTATATTGGGGTCCCCCCAATATAGATAGTTTCCCTAAATTACTTCCCGTTATAATGGGAACCCAAATATAGGACCCCGTATTATAGGGAATTTAGCCCAAGCATATGGCTTTGGGTTTACTATAATAACATGCCCATATACCCCATATTCTCTCCACTGAAGGGTTTCACAGTCCTCGTATTGCCTCGTAAGCTTCCTTGGCATCAACTGCGTAGACCTTGGAGATCATGTTAGGCCAATAATGCCTCCTCCAAATCTGCTGTAGCACTGCTGTAGCCAAGCCAAGGAAAAGATGGCCACATTGTGTCGGCATTGTTGGCTAGGTGCTCAGAGTGCTCACATGCCTAGCTCTGTTAGGGACAGTCGCAAGTCTTGCAGCTGCTTCTCTCGCTTCGTCACTCTCTGTTGCACTGCATGCTCCAGCTCCACCAGCTTGGGGAAGGCATCCGCACTCCCTGCACGCCTCCTTTGCCGATCCCGGTGCTGCTGCTTAGCTCGCATCTCACGGAGCTCCACACGGAGCTTCTTGGCAACTTCCGCCTCCTCCTTGGCAATAGCGATTTCGGAGCGGACGGCATCTGCCAAAGAAGAAGTCCCATCTTTTGAATCCTCTTCTCTCTGCAACTGCTCCTCCTTCCAGACCTCGCGCTGCTCCCGCACTGCTTTCAGCCCTTCAGCCTCGATTCCTCTGCAGGCCTCTTCGAAGGTTCAACGGTTCCGGAAAAGAAAATGGAAACTACTATTTAGGGTTTAGGGTTTAGAGTTAGGGTTATATAGGGATAACGGAAATACAAAGGAAACTACGGTTTAGGGTTTTTGGTTCGGGTTAGGGTTATATAGGGATAATGGCAAATAAAATGGAAACTACCATAGTTTGGGTTTCAAGGCTTTTTTGGGCTGCGGAACGGAAACTTAATACACCCGGGTTGGAGCTTCGATGGCATTCTCGCTTGGATGTTCAACCCAGAATACAATAGGAACTGCCAGGCGGGCGAGATAATAGCAACAAGAAACAGAAGGAACGAAGAAAAGGTAACAGTCATCATACTAATACCAATAATTGCTGTAATCATTCAACATCATTAAAATCAATAGGAATAGTAATCGTAACAGTAATAGTAATAGTAATAACAACAGTAATCGTAATCTAGGGAAATAAGCTTCCAGTGCAGGCCTCACGCAACTCGGCCAGGCAGCTCATCTCACTCTTCAGTGCCTTCAGGTCGAACATAGAACTCCAACAGATACAGTCCGCCTTAGGTAGATAGAATATGGCTTTGGGTATATTATAATAAGATCCCCATATACCCCATATTCTATCTACTTAAGGGGGACTCTAACTACACCTAATATAGTTTCCATTGAATTTTCCATTTTCTTTTCCATTTGATTCTCCATTATCGCAATATAACCCCAAAATAGTCCCAACATAGTCCCAATATAGTCCCTATATCTAAAGGGGCACGATACTTCTAAATGCTTCCCGGGCTGAAGCACACACACACACAGATCTAGAAACAACTCCAGGAGGATCCAGGGCCTCACGAATGCCGGCGCTGCGTCTCCGACTGCGCCTCTAGGGTAGGTTTGGCGGCCCTACAAACATTACATGTTTATAGCTGTATAAGGATTACATAAGGATTAAAAGCTTAAAAACCTAAACCCTGTACCCTTAACCCTAAACCCCAAACCCTAAACCCCAAACCCTAAACCCCTGGCCTCCAGTCACGACCAGCTTCGGCTTCGGACCGCGAGGCCGTGGCCTTTTCGGCGGAGGCGGCTGCCAGGCTTCGCCGGAGCTCTGAGGCTTCACCTCAAAGGAAGAGGACACCCGGACTACATAGTTTCCCTGGGAGTTATATAGGGATTAAAGGGTAGATATTGGAGTTAGGGTATCTGTTGGAGTTATGTTGGGATAAAGCAAAAGAAAATGGAAACTACTGGTTAGGGTTTAGAGTTTAGGGTGTAGGCCCCCTCGAAGGAAGGGGACACCCCAAACCCTAGAGTCCCCCTTAAGTAGATAGAATATTGGGTTTACGGTTGAGGGTTTAGGCTTTAGTGATTGTAGGGCACTGTGGGAGTTACTAGGGATTATGGGGTATATATTGCGGTTATATAAGGATTCTAGGGTATATATTGGAGTTTTCTTGGGATAATGGCAAAGAAAATGGAAACTACTATTTAGGGTTTAGGGATATCGCCACAAATAGGGGAAATACAGGGTATAGTCCCCCTCAAGTAGATAGAATATAGGGTTTAGAGTTTAGGGTTTGGGGTCTAGGGTTAAAGGTTTGTTTTTGTTTTATCGGACCTTTTTTCTCAGGGTTAAGGGTTTGGGGTTTAGGGTTATAATCCCCCTTAAGTAGATCATGGAAAAGAAAATGGAAACTACCATTTAGGCCTATATTGGGGTTATATTGGGATATGGAACAGAAAATGGAAACTCCTGTTTAGGGTTTAGGGTTAGTCTCCCCCTTAGGTAGATAAAATTGTACTAGACGACCTAAGGGGGACGATATACTAGAATTACTATATATATACATATGCATATATTCTGATTATGTAGGAAAGCTTAGATGGCAACTAACTGACCTCTGGCAAGTCACTCAGGGTTCTGCTCAACGATTCAGCTTCCTGGCGGTTCTTCCTTGTGTGGCGACCCGACTTGGCCTGGGCAGCTTGAACCCGCTCGGTGTGGATGCGGAGTTCGCTCTCTGGGAAGGATGGGCTTTGCTGGCGTGTTGCCATCTGTATTTCTAGCTCCTCCAGTTCCTCCAGACGATGACCCTGCAAAGCCTTCTCGGCAAGTTCCCGCTCGGTGAGGTCGCGCTGGGCACGCTTGTGGCACTCCGCTTGTGCTTCCCAGCGGAGGGCCACATCCTCCAGGTGGCTGATGAACTCCGAGCAGTCCTCAAGCTGCCGTTGGGAGTGCTGTGCATCCCGAAGCTCAGCCCACTGCTGAGTGCTCTTTGCTGCCATCTGCTCCTCTGATAGAAACTCGGAGGCTGTTTGCTCTTCGGCTGCCTCCAGTTTCATCAATGCTTCGGACAGACATCTCTGCTCTTCTGCTACACAAGCTTGGCTGAAGGCCAGACACTCATCAGAGCAATGTTCGCGAGTTGCTGCCCATTGCTTGCAAAGCCTCTGGACTTCACATCTTTCAGCATGGGCCCCCGCCCAGGGAGCTTCTGCAGTGCCTTGAAACCGATAATACTCTTCGGACAACTGCATTTCCGTCGATGCCAGCTCCATGCCAAGACCCTCCAGAGCATTGCGCAAGTTCTCACACGCCTCAGCCGTAGGCTGCGTCTCTTGGAAGATGCCATCTGCGCCAGCGCGCAGACGCAGAAGAACCGTGAGGGCTACAATTTCAGCCAGGTTGATTTCCAAGTCACGGTGCAGACCAGCAAGCGCCTCATTCTCCTTGTCCCTCAGCCCCTTCAGTATGTCCTGGACTTGGATCCGATAGGGAGGACCCAGTATAAACCCCAACGTATGCACAATACCCCTGATTTTACACAACCCCAACCCCTACACTTGACTGTATAATACCAGTATCCATTGTCTTTTCTTTGATTCTCCACAGTTGTGTTCATATCCCTAGCCCCCCGAAAGTCCTGGACTAATTCCTAAACCCTAGAACAAACCCCCATATGTCCTGGACTTGAATCTCTTCTGGAATCTCTGAGGCCAGGCCTTTGGGCGTCTCACCCTCCCCAGACGCCTGCAGGCCACGATTGCGTGCGCCAAGCTGAAGCTCACAGAGTCGGCTCTGCACTAAAGCCGCCAACAACCTAAGTACCGGGATAGAAGCTATATTGGGTTATATTAAGGTTCTAGTAGGGTTATATTCAGGTTATTTGTGGGGTTATATTAAGGTTCTATTAGGGTTGTATTAAAGCTATATTAGGGTGATTACACACGGACTAATATAGGGAATAAGGGGCTCAGGGATAAGTATCAATAATGCATGGAACTCAGGTTTTATGGGATAGTTAAATGAGAAATTAAATATGGAAATTGCCCAAGGCATGGAGCATCAGACGCACACCGAAGTTGAAAATGTACATAGAAACTGCGTGAGTTCTGGGGCTCATGTGGTTTGTATGCAGTGAATCCTTGGAATGCTCCCGCTACTGTCTCCCATTTAGTATCTATGTTCCCTCCCCCACTTCCCCTTAAGCACCGGCAAGTGACCTGACGTTTTCCAGCTCTGTTGGCGTCATGGTTGTCTTCAGACCACTTGGCAGGAGATGCGCCACGAAGCCATCCGACGGATCGGACATAACCCCAATATACAGTCCCCCTTAAATAGATAGAATATGGCTTTGGGTACATTATGATAAGAGCTCCATATACCCCATATTCTATCTACTTAGGTATAGCTACACCTAATACAGTTTCCAGTTCACTGTCCATGTTCTTTTCCATTTCATTCTCTACTATCCCAATACAACCAAAATATAATCCCAACATAGTCCCAATATTACAAGCTTTCTGGAAAGCTTTCTGGAAGTATCACTGCTTCGGATCCGGCTTCTCTGAGGCATGTGGTGCTTGTTCTACAGGTCCTTGTAAAGAAGGGACCATCGGGAATACACTTCATGAAAAGCGGATCCTAACCAAACAGGAAACCGACTTTACGGCCATTTTGGGGACGGGTATTTTGAACAACCACCATATGCCTGCAAGACCCGACCAACTACCAATCTTGCTTGCGAAGCGCTCGCGAACGAAATGAGCTATGGGGTCTACACTCCTAGCATCCCCCTTAATAACCCCTATAGTAGAGCTTCATATAATCCCTTATACAACCCCCTTTAATTCAAGGAGTTTAGACCCTAAACCCAAACCCGAAATAAAGGGGGCTATATAATCCCCGATATTATGGCCCCCCTCAACATTATGGCTCATGTAAGCAATGGCAGCTTATGCAAGGAGACCCGCCTGATGTGTCTGGGTCAGCAGAGTTGGGCTGCCAACACTTCGCGAGCGATAGACCATCCTCATGTCTCCAAAAATGCTATCTTCTTTGGGGGTTAGTTGGGAATACAAGTTATTTGAGCTGTGGTCTAAACTCCTTACAGGAGGTTATATGGTGGATTATTTAGGCTTCCCATCATAGGGGTTGTTAAGATACTAGGAGTTTAGACTATTCCTCACATAGGGATTATGTTACCTTGCTCCCTTCTAACCACAAGTAAGGTATTGGAGTTCAGAGTTTAGGGTCAACACCGTGCGCCAGCTGCCAGATTTGAATCAAGCAGCACGGTGGGACTCTCCGGTTGCGGCCAGGAACCCTCCACACCTGCATTTTCTTCACCAAAGGTCACGAAAATCATGCTACTTATAATAGGGATAATGATAGTAATGTAATAACAATAACAATAATACTCATAGTGAGAAATAGTAATGACAATAATAGCAATAAGAATAGTTAATAGTTAATAGTCTAAACCCTAAACCCTAAACCCTAAACCCTAATAATAGTAGTAATAATACTTAGGTCTGCCTCCTTGGCTCAGCAACTGCCCTGCCGAGAAGGAGCCCTGGCAATGTGCAGCCACTTGCTTTTCCATGACTGTTCCCTAAGGGTCCAAGGACCCAAATAATGGGGTTTAGGGTTTAGGGTTTAGGGTTTAGGGTTTAGGACTTGAGGGCCCAAATCCCATAATATTGATGGTGCTGGGGACCTAAAGCCCTATTCTTTGGGTCTTTGGACCAAGCTTCGCTTCAAGATTTCCGTTTCAGCGCATGGCCTGCAAATCCGAACGAGTCCAGACCGGAGACTTTGGTGAAGGCGTTCTTGGAAAAGTCGTCATGCATGATCCATGGCATGCTGACTTACCAAACTGAGAATAGTATCCCTATATAAACCCTAGATAACCCCATATAATACCCATATATAACCTCTATATTCTCATATATTCCCATGTAATATCCCTATATAACCTCTATATTCTTATATATTCCCATATAATATCCCTGTGTAGCTGAGCTGGAGGCGGAGATGGCGCAGCAAGGTCCCCTTCATCCACGCGCTTCCCGTGACGTCGCTCATGGCTGACCCTGGACACGCGCACGGAGGGAACAATCATATAGGCAGATTCTTGAGGGATACTATGTAGGGGTTTTATATACGGATATTATTTAGGGATATTATATAGGGAGATTCTTTGGGGATATTATTGAGGGATTATATAGGGGTTTTATAGGGTTCATAGAAGGATATTATACGGCTTGCAGAGAACTGCGGCAACACCTGCTGATTAGAGCCATCCACTCTACGATGAACAGTTGGCTCAAAGCAGCTCGGAGTACGCCAACGGAGGAAACTACTATAGTATATTGGGGTTATATGGGGGTTATACAGGGGGTATATTGGGATAATGGAAAAGAAAATGGAAACTACTATAGTATATTGGGGTTATATTGGGGTTATAGAGCTGTTCAAAAGGAAAGTCTTGCCCGGCCTCTGCACAGGCGAAACTGCCTAACAGCTTCCATCAAGAATTGACAGACCACCCCAGGCTTAACCCAGGCCACATGCAGGACTAGACAGCTGCTCATTCCCCATGGCACGTCATCAAGTCTTACAATAATTGCAAGCCCAGGGCAACAACTCGTAATTCTACCATATCTCAACCCAGTCAAAACTTCTGCCAGCAAACTGTTTTTTAAAATGGAAGGCGGCCTGCGCCACGGTGGAGCCATCTGCAGACATGACGGGATGCAACGGAACTTGGATCTCACTGCCATGAAGCGACTGCCACGCAATGCACCCATACAAGTGGTAGATACTGTAGAGGGTAGCACACACGAGAATCCCTCGCTGCACTCCGCAGGGTACCCCAAAAGGGAAAAAGGTCTTGCAAAGAGAACAAGACGAAGCTGCAGAGTTTGGAAATTCCTTGTCGAGTCTAGTGACGTTCATATTCCCTGGGCCCTCGTAAACTCCACAAGAAAACACTCAATCCATTACTTCTCAGGAATGGGAGCTTCCAAAATCCCTGAAGCCTCACATGCTCGGTAAGTCCTCAGTCGTATAATCCCTGTATAACCCTATACAAAGTAGCTTCCACTTCGTTTTTCAGTTGATTCTCCATTTATTCTCATCCCTAAACCCTAAACACTAATCAGTAAACCCTAAACCCGAATCCCTACACCCTAAACCCTAAGCCCAAAAAAAGAGTCCTGCCTGGCGGCGGGCAGGGAGCCTGGGATCGATCAGCTTGCTCTGCCTCGGCTCTAGGTAGCTAGCCTTGAAGGCGTGTTAGGGTTTTGGGTTCATGTAGGGTTTGAAAAGGGTGTGGGGTATATATGGTCACGTATATAAACATATATGCATATATGCTTTTGTTTGAAAATAAAGCTTTGGGGTGTAGGGCTTACAGCTTTTGGCACGTTGCGTCCGCCTGCCATTTAACCATGTTAAGGACCCACAAACCCGTAGGCTTGAGAACTGATCACCCCGCAGCTTCCATCAGCAAGGAGCGCCAATAAAAATCTAATATGCCATCATCCTTTACGTTCATCCTGTTTGGGGCCCTAATTGACTTGTTGCAAACCTCCAATCGTATACATCCCTGCATAACCCCTATATAACCCCAGTAGAGCCCTCTTGACAGCATCCCCTTTCTCTTGGAAACACATTCAACTTAAGAGATTCAGCTGTTCCAAAACTGCGCCTCCAGAATCTTGCGCCGGAGAAAGTCCGCCCCAAGCGAGAGAAGGCCTCAGAACTTGGAGGCTTAGGGTCTAGGATTTAGGTTTTAGGGTGTTTTTCGGTTTAGGGTTTAGGGACCAAAGACATACCAAGTGAATATGGCAGGAGTATGGGGGTCGGTCTTCGGGACTATAGTTTTAGCAATACCAGTAGGAACTGCCAAGAATTGGGGGATAGTTGTTGCGGGGTCCTTGTAGTAACATGAGCCCCTGGACTAAATTTGTAGTATATCCCTTAATAGGTCCCCCCTGAAACCCTATATATTCCCCCTATAGGTCTCCCTAGCTCACGTATATTGGACCACAGGCTTGAGAAATATGGGGGATTTTGCAGCATTAGGAGGACTTGGGGGAACCCACATAAGAAGGATTCTGGTATCTTCCGGTGTATATCGGGCCCCACGATTTATAGAATCCGGAATCGATCGCAAGCTGAGCTGAGGAACAGGCCAAGCTTCTTCTTTAACACCTCGAGCTCATCGTAGGTCTCCTCCATCTCTGTAGCTGCGCGAGTTAGTAAGAGCATTCTGGAACTTTGGCCCCCAGCCCCCCTAACCTGGGTGGGTACAATCTCACAACAAATACACGTCCCACTAAAAACGAAAACACGAAATGAAGCCCTCAAAGCTCACAACAATGCGGATTCTTCTGGGTTCGGGGGGCGCGTCCCACTAGGAATGAAAACAACAAACAAAGCCCTCAAAGATCACAACAATGCGGATTCTTCTGGAGGCGGGCTAATTTTAGGCCCAAGGGGATAAAACCCTAAACCCCTAAACCCTTAAGCCCTGGACCCTGAGCCAACTTCAAAGCATCCCTTGGGGGCTCCGCAGGGTCCACCACAGCTTCTGGTGTAGGCTGTGGCAAGGAGACTGCATTTGATGGCGACTCAGAGAACTTCACGCCCAGGGCCTGGCAACACACCGTTTAGGGTTTAGGGTTTAGGGTTTAGGGTTAGGGTTTGGGGATCAGGTTTAGGGTTTAGGGCTAGGGTTTAGGGTTCAGGTTTAGGGTTCAGGTTTAGGGTTTAGGTTTAGGGCGTTGGCTTTTGAGATTTGGTGGTTTCCATAAACGAGGGGACCCCCAATATAGACGGTAGTCCTTCTTATGGGGACCCTTAAAGGTACACCTAATTTGAGGTAACCCTCATCTGGGGTTGAGGGTTTTAGGTTTCGAAGGCACAGGCTAGGGAAACTACCATTGGCCCTCGTTCTCATCACTGCAACTGTGTTTTGGGGGGTAGGGTCCAACGACTAGGGCTGGCTTAGCGCTTGCTTTCTTGGACGGCACCTATGATGAGGAATATACTTCCTGGGACCTGCGTTCATTTCTGAATACAGTAAGTTGCTGTCCTTCAAACAAATGTTGAAATCTTAGACTCCTATTTATAACCTCGAGGATAATGAAACTGGCAATACAGGCCTTTGGCGTCGATGGCGCTGCCTCCAAAGTCCTCTGCTTGCTAGTGGCTAATCGGGTACGAGTCGCGGGCAATGGAGGAATGGATCTCTAGAATAACGCCATAAAACCCAATGATAATCCTTACATTCCACTCCTTCGTTCCCAACTATGCCCTCAACCCTAAGCTACCGTGAATTAGAAAATGGCCTTGCTCACACGTGTATTCCATGCTCCTGCTCCTAATGAAGACACTAGGCCCTCAATATCGTGTCCAAATTTGTTTCCGTTCCCGTGGTCCCTATCGTCAAGACTAATCGCTTAATCGATTCTTCCATGCCTAACACGAAGTACTTGGTTGGTTTCCACTTCCTATTCCACAGCATTCTCGCAACCCTACACCATGAATGATCCGAGTGATTTCCCCATTCCATTGTGCATACTGACCTCTTAGCCCAAAACCCCAAACTCTCAACTCCAAACCTTAAAATCGTAAAGCCCAAACACTAAGCCTTGAATCCTAAGCCCCGTACCCTTCATAAATACCATAGTAGTTTCCATGTCCTTTTCCATTGTCCCTAAAAGCCGTGCATCATCCAAATATACAGCCGATTCGTAATTTCGTAGCTTCCATTTTCATTTTCCAGTATTACGAAGTCCCACTACGCCCCAAACCCTAAACCCTGCAACCCTGCAACCCTAAACCCTAAACCCATAAACATCCCTAAAAACCCTGCACCCTGAACCCTAACCCCAAACCCTGAACCCTGAACCCTGAACCCAGGTCCTCTGAGAACTGGCGCTGATCCTCGAGCTTGAGCCAGGACTGGTCCGTCGCCGTGAGCACGGCGAGACCGAGCCCAGTGAGCCATTGGAGCCCTGCACAGGTTTTTGATGGATTTAAGGAGGTTAGGATTTAGGGTTTAGGGTTTGAGGTTTAGGGTTTACGGACGTGTGGTTTGAGCTATTTTCATTTTGAACACCTTTCGGTTTGGGAGATTTTGGGGGAGGGGGTCTGGGGGGGAAAGCTTCCTGCCTGCGTTCTGCAGGCTCTGCCTGGAAGGCGACGCTCCTGCCGCAATGTGAGAAAGTTGCCCATTCTTCCCATTAACTACTACAACCAAAAAGAGGATATAATCTTACTCTTGAGAATATCTTATGCCCAGTTAAAACAAGGCCCATACAAACAGTGGTCCCTTGGGCGGTTGAAGAAGGCAAGATTGTATTCCCAAAGAGCTGAACAAGCTGTTACTCTACACTGGGGGCCTATAGACCAGACCGGAGCTTCAGTAGAAGTTCTTAGGCTAGCCTCTTATCATCTACTGGCTGCCGGACTGTCTTGAAGTATGCATGCACACAGCGCCGTCGTTGCTGTTGGCATCTTAGGGGTTCGCAGGATTGACTGTGCACCTGCTGTACGCCATTAAGGTAGGGTTTAGGGTTTGTGGCCCAAGGATTCAGGAGAACAACATAGCACATGCACTAATGATCACTGAAGCTCCGCGAATGTCGCAACTACCTGCACACTCGAACCCTCCAAAACCCAGAACCAAAATCCTTAAAAAGTCCTTCAAAAGCTTCAGAGCCCCAAAAACCCACCAAAACCCCAAACGACCACTGAACGCAGGACTCCAGTCCTGACACAATCGCCAGCCTCCCAAACGACCCAGACTTCCTGGTACAAGAGGATTCAAAAAGGGCCCCTGTAGAGTGCTTTATTGTCATCATTCTTCCTATTTCAAGCTGAGAATGTAGGATTTGTGTGTTTCTAGTTTGCGTTGCTTCATCGCGCGCTTGTTCGTAAGCTGGGCTTGGGGTTCTTCGGGTTTGCAGCTTAATGGTGGGGTTCAGGATGTAAGCTTCGTCCCAAACGTGGGCTGCCAGCATCTAAGTCAACCCCCAATTCTTCCTGGAAAGCACTAATTACTCGGTTTCTTCCCTGCCTGCATGAAAGCAGGATTTCAACAAGCAAGTATAACGTGCCTAGTGGCAAGGCAGGCCTAGGCGACCTTTGATGGTAGCACCAGACTGAGTACAAGAGTACCCTAGTAAAGAACTCCTGAAACGAGAAGTTCCCGAGAAAAAAAATCCGATTGGTAGGGACCCCAAAAGAAGGACCATCATTTGAGCAGACCGTTTAACTAGAATTGAGCTGACATAGCCATATTAGAGTTTCCATGAACGTGCGAAACCGTTACACCTCAACACACTATAATCCTTGTCTTAGGTACCCCAAAGGACGCCTGATCAGGGGAAACCCCCGTATGGACCCTTAAACAGTCAAAATCATGTGTAGTGCTTTATCCTGACAGGTTTGACTGGCACTATCCAACTGTTGCCGAGCATTCTATTAAGCTGTTGGCGGAGTCTAACGTTTCAGCAGCAAAGGCCCTGGAAGAAAACCCTCCTGAACCTTGAACCCGCAACCTTCATCCCTAAATCCAACACCTTACAAGACCTCAAACTTACTGGTTCGTACTAGGGAACAAGGGAATATACTACATGGGGATTGTACAGGGATCATATTCCCATATTCCCCTACTAAGATCCAGTAAGTATGCCTGAGGCTGGAACCGGACGATTCGTAGAGGCGGCTCCCGAGACTGAGCAATTCCCGAGCCTGCAGCGCCAACGGCCGGGACAGACGGTTTCGGGTTTAGGGGATTTGGGAGTTTTTGGGGATTATGCTCCTAGACCCTCCTCCTACCCTCTACTGAGGCCTAAGTACCCACATTTCGGGGTTGCATATCCCCAATTAAGGGGATTCGGATTTAGGGTTTAGGGTTTAACGGGTATACTTATACTGGGCATAATAGGTACACATCCATGAGCCGGAGCCTTCTGCTGCATGGCTTCTTTGTCCATGGCAATCACCTGAAGGCAGTGTTCCAGAACCGCATGGGCTATAATCTAAACTCCTAGTATCCCCCTAAATGACCCCTTATAGTGCTCAGCTAAATAATCCACTATATTCCCCCTTGAGGGAGTTGAGACCCCTAAACCCTAATCCCCTAAATAACCTCTCTTCAAGGAATTAAGACTATAGCTCACAGGCTCACTCTCCCAGCCTGCTCCACAAACTCCTTCCGCCTGTCCGCACACAGAGCCGCATAACGAGTGGACATAGGGGTTTAGGATTTAGGGGTTTAGGGTCTAGGGTTCTAATTCAATGTTTGATTATGTGGGAGGTCTAGGGCTAAGGCTTCGGGATTTGGGTTTAGGGTCTAGAGTTTAGGGAGCAACTCGTGACCATGACCCTAGGGTTTCGGGTTTAGGGTTTAGTGTCAAATGCGGGCAGTGTGCGGAATTCGGCAAATGGAAGATTCAATTCCTGGCCATTGCCTCATGGCCCAAGTTCTTCGCAGAGTTCCGATGACGTTCTTTCTATTGGTCTTGGAGTAATCCAGTCCTTTGAAATATGTGGGGGTTTCCTAAAACTAGGGCTACCATTTTGGGGGTCCCCATACTTAGGATTAAAATATTCTGTGGTCTATATTGGGGTCCCCCAATTTTGGGAAACTACCATATTCCCTAAACCCTAAACCCTAAACCTTAAATATATTCAAGCATGTGCAGACCGCAACAAAATCGCACTGATGCACTCTTGGGCACGCTTTGGTAAGCCGGGACTTTGCAAATCTTAAAGCATCCACACGGCAAGCCAAGTGAAAACTCAGGTTAGGGTTTAGGGTTTAGGGTCTAGGGTTTTGGGTTTTGGGTTTTTTTGGAGGGTTTAGGGTTTAGGGCTTGGGTCTGCAGATTTGGCATATCTGCACTTTGACAGGCTCCCGTCGCCGGCCATTCTGTGCTAGAAACAGACAACTTCAAAATGGCTCCGCTTCAAAAGCAAAGCATCCTTGCCACAAGTCCTTGAGCAAAGAAGCTGAACATCAATAAGCTGCCTGTGCGAAGTACCGGAACCAGCTTGCCATGAACGTGTTGCATACTGATTCTCTATAATAGCTTCCACTTTCTCTTCCATTATCC
>CAJNIZ010046751.1:0-24993 GCA_905231905.1 Symbiodinium pilosum
GGCATACACCTCTTTCCCTAAGGGTCCAAGGACCCAAATAGGGCTTTAGGTCCCAAATACCATTAATAGTATAGTATTTGGGCCCTAAAACCCTATTATTTGGGTCCTTGGACCCTTAGGGTTTGCTGTTAAGGAACTAAATTTAAGTTACCGTAATGGGTATATGTATAGGGTTTAGGGTTTGGCGTTGCTGTTAAGGAACTTATTTTAAGTTACCATAACATGGGGATATAGGGTGTAGGGGGTAGGGTTGAAGTTACCATAATATGGGTATATAGTAGATAATGGGCTTTCCTCATTATAGTAACTTAATTTAAGCTGCGTAACCCAGTAATGTAGAAGCCTAATGGCAAGGATCGTATCTAGGGAGAAGGGGGACGGAAATGGAAACTTCCATTTAGGGATTTGTGTTTCGGGACTTACCCTCGAGAATGGTCAATCAACTGGAAAAGGCAATGGATAATGCGATGGAAGCTGGGTTCATATATAGGGATTCATGGGGATTGGGTGCTATGCAAGTCTATAGATAACTACCAACATTTAGGTCTCAGTTTCCCTGTATAATCAAAGTACAGGGTTCCTGTAATACACCTCAAAATCCTGCTGGTCCTTATTCAGACCCCTACCTAGGGTTGAGGGTTTAGCGTTTCAGATTGATACTAAAGATCTTGCGAGGCCCAAGTACTTTCTACCCCAGAAAGTAGTTCATTGTAGTAGCGCCGTGCAGGTTTGAGTATCCGAGGCAATCGCAGTCTCTCCCCCCCCCGAAATTTGATTAGGGTGCTGTTGTTGTAGCGATATCATTGGTGGATATGATTTTCATTGCTTATTCTACCAAAAGCCAATTAGCAATATACCTCTAAACACTAAGCCCTAGTGCCATTTTTTATCGCATCCCAATAGGGCACACAACACGGTGATCCTGAGAGAGAAAGGGCAGGGTACTATAGTTGGTGGGATGGCTGCTATGCCTTGGCTCCTGTGAACTGTGAAGCATGAGGTACGTGAATGTCAGCAGAGGTATGCGAGATATGGTAGTTTCCCTACATAAGGGGACCCCACTGTAGACCCCAACATACTATAGTCCTTATTATGGGTACCCCCAAAAGGGTACCCCCAATTTTGGGAAACCCCCATATAGGCTTCTCGTAGTGGTGCTCCATGCCGCCCTATACCTAAGCCCTAACCCCCGAGGTTCTTGAGCTTGAAGCCGGGAGCTGTACAAAAATGTAGAGACCCATAACGGTAATGTAGGGAAAAGGCTTGTAGGATTTAGGGTTTGGTGTAGGGTTCAGGGGTTTACGGGTTCGTCCTGATATGGGGGATATAGGGATTTAAGGATATAGGGGTTATATAGGGATAATGGAAGAGAAAATGGAAACTACTATTTAGGATTCAGGGTTTCCGAAAACTAGGAGTACCATTTTGCGGGGTCCTGATGATAAGGAGTATAGTATTTGGGGGGTCTATATTGCACTCCTGCCATCTTGGTAAACTACCAAAAAGGACCCCCATAGTCCCCTCATAGTCCCTACATGTCCATGGGGACCCTAAACCCGGAACCCTAAACTCTAAACCAAAACCTAAACCCTATAAGCCTCAAGGAAGCCACAAGGAGGGTAGTTGTCATGTGGGTACTCCTCAGTATATAGACCTCATATATGACACAATATGAACTCCTCAAAGGGGGTTCTATAGGGGATTATGCGGGGAACGCTATAGGGGTTAGTAAGGGGGATGCTAGGAGTTTAGACTATAGCTCCTATAGCCCCCATGATCCTTGTGGAGGCTCATGGGGACTACTCACCTTGTAGTTGCCTGCCTAGGGGTGTCCTTGAGGGTCCATTTTGGGAAACTTGAAACTCACTCTGTTGCCCAAGGATGTGGCAAGCCAGCATCGAACGATGAGTCGAAAGCAGGCGGGGATTTCCCAAGATTCGTTGTGGTATACATCCTCATAGTGGTTCCTCTTATAATACAGGTCCCTCTAAAGAAGTCGTCACTTTCGGAACAGTAACCTAAACCCTATTCCCCCAAATACTTGACACCAGGGGAACAAAAAGATTAGGCCCGGTCCCAGGTGAGCATTGAGGTCGGGGAGCAGAGTTCAGGGGCTTCAGGGAGGTCAACACTTTTTAATTCAGGGATTAAGGGTAGCGGCTTAAACAATTCGCAATATGACAGATTCAGGGTATAGGTTACTTTCACATAGTTAGGGTTTGGGGTTTCCGTATAGGTTACTTCACATAGTTAGGATTTGGGGTTTCTATTTTACTTCTTTTGCCTAAGTGTGGAGCAGCGTTGTATCGCCTCCACCCTGCCTTTGCAAGGCAGATTCCGAAGGCCTCTGCCTTGGATAGAGGGCCCTAAAAAAGGCAGTAAGATGGGAACCCCAAACAAGGGTTTAGGGTTTAGAGTTCAAGGTTTAGGGTTTAGAGTTTAGGGTTTAGGGCTATAGGGCTTAGGAATGGGAATATGGCTACAATGGTCCTTATATTCCCATTGTATTCCTACTATGTTCTTGGGGTCCCCTGTTTCTGGTTCCCATCTTACTCCCTTTACCTAAGCCTCTGAAGCATCACGAAAAAGAACCGCCCATTACCAGCCACCTGTCTCTGGGGTCCCTTAGGCCCCCCAGTTGAGAATCTCATCAACACAACCGTAAACCGGAAACCTTAAACCCTAAACCCTCAACTCTGAACCCCAATCCCTCATTGAAGCTCCATTTTTGGAGGCGAAGCTACATCTTCAGGCTGCTGCCTGGGCCACCAGTTTGATACCCAAGGCGCGGACTTGCTGAAGGTTGTGGATAAGAATTTGGGTTTACGGTTTAGGGTTTAGGGGCCGCTTGACAGGGGGCCCTAGGCATTTTTACGGGGGCTTAGGTTCGGGTTAAAGTTTAAGATTTAGGATTTCTTTAAAGGGGCTATACGGGCGTAAAAGACTTGTATGGTTTAGGGCTTAGGGTTATACAGGGTTTTCATTGGGATATAGAATGGAACATCATATGGCAAAGAACATGGGCAATGAAATGGCAACTCGCATCGTGCAGTGTTTCCGGATTATCCGTAGGTTTTTCTGAACATCAGGAGCCCCCGCTTGAAAGTCCTCACTAAAAGGTTTATAGTATGTTGGTGGTTACGTGGGGCCCCCCATTTATGGAAATTCCCTTTAATTAGGGTTTAGCCCTTCGAGGCTTAGTGTTTTGGGTTTGGGGCGTGGGCTTAGTCAAGGGCGTACGGCTCTACAAAGGGCTTGGGCCTTGGAGTAGGCCATAGATGCTGTGGCAGCCTGTCAACTTACGGGTGTACCAAAATGCTTCAGTTTCACCACGCTCCCGGAGTAGTGGTTAGGGTCAGGGTTGAAGGCCTGCTTGCTGGTGCTTCAGGGGAATGGAGGAGTGAAGATAGATAGTATGCCAGTGGTATGTATGCGGGACATTTGGGATAAGTGTTGCGATCCAATATCCGATTCCATCGCGTGGACCACAAAGTTCAGGGTGTTGTGTTTTAGTTCGGGGGAGATAGGGAGTGAGCGTTTTCGTGCTTGGGGCTTGAGACTTAGGTTTAGCACTCTTGGCATGAGGGATTTGGTTTCGGGTTCAGTGGCCTTAAGACTTGGGATTCAGGAAAGTAGGGCCCTTAAGTTTGCAAGTCTTGGGACAAGGCTTCATGAGGTCTTTAAACAGCATTTTCAAATGGGGTTCTCAGGTGTTTAGCGACAGTACTAGGGCACCTAACGATGAGGGGGCTTCAGTAGTGAGTTAGTTGCGTGGGATTGTAAACTGAAGGGGCTCCGTGTAAGGGTTTGATGGAAGCGGCTTCTTGCGGGTTTGTAGGATTCGAGCTAGAGGGGGCCTACATAGAGCAGAATTCATTCCCTGTATTGCAGCAGCAGGCCATGAGTAGGTTCTTGCGTGCAGGGAATAAAAAGGAAAAGTCATGCCAATGACGTGCCTTGAGGTTTTGTGGAGGCAAGATGACGGATGCGAGCGGAGCGTCAGGGATGTATGCTGAATATGCTGAAAGAACGTCAAGTCCTTGCAATGCTACAATGGGGAGGTTTGGGGATTTGAACCTTTTGCAGCTGAGGATGCAGTCTTGGAAATTAAGTTCAGTTACTTTATTGGGGAAGCCACATTAATCATTACACATACCCATTGTGGTAACTTACCCTACATTCCTCAATTGCAACCCAGTAACCTCAAACCCTAAACCTGTATGTCCCTTGCGGGAATTAAACAGAGGCTTGTGACCGACGTGGCAGCGGATGTGATTGGTTGAGTGTGGCGCCTACGTGGCGCACCTTGACATGCTATTAAGATAAGCAGCCAGGTGGGTAGACTGGGGCCTTTCGTGGTTTAGGGTTGAGGGTTTAGGGTTTACGCTTCAGTGTGAAGGGTGGCCGCATTGAGAAGAGTAATGGAAACCCACCCGGAAAGCAAAGGTACAACGGATTAGGGCCTGAATTATCGGAATGGAGTTTGGGGGTACTTGGGCATTAAAAGGGGATAATCTCCCTCAGCACTCATGCTTCTACATTGCTACGCAAGAGTGTCACAATACGGTGACCTTGGAGAGTTTGGTGCTTTATTCTACCAGGGTCTCGCAGGATTTGTGCAATCAGCAGTAGGTAGTTACAGGTAGTTTTGGTTACGCATACTGAGCCCTAAATCCTAAATCCCTAAACCCTCAATCTTAAAACCCTAAACCCTAAAGCCTAACCCTAAACCTTAAATACCTAAACCTTGAATCCTTAAACCTTAAATCCCTAAACCTTAATTCCCTAAACCCTAAAGCCTAAACCTTGTCATGGAGCAGCTTGAGCAGCTTGCTGGCCTGGCACCCAAAGCCAGACTGTTGATACTACAATCCTGTAAGACCTTATAGTCCCCCTTAAGTAGATAGAACATGGGGCCTTATAGGGTTATATAGGGAGAATGGAAAATGGAAACTGGTTTAGGGTTTGGGGTCTATAGTCCCCCTTAAGTAGATAGAATATGGGGTATATGGGGATCTTATTATTATATACACCATTCTATCTACCCAAGGGGGACTATACTCTTCTGTAATACCATAGCGTCCCAGGTTGTAAGGTGCTTAGGGTCATTCTGGATTTGTAGTACCCATCGTAGGTCAGATAGTGAACGAATTCAACATCAAGTATTATGCTCCATGCCAGCCAGCGCATGACGAGCAAATCTGCGATCTGCAGGGCGCAGCCAGTCACTAACACCGTGAACCCTAAATCACATGGGTGGTTGTCAAAATCATGTTCCCTTTTTGGGATCCCTATTATAATACGGCACCTAATATCTAGGGTACCCAAAAGAGACCATAATTTTGACATCCACCCACATAGTTTCCATGTCCTCTTCATCCCCTCAGTCCTTACCCTCCACCCGAAACGCTAAATTTACTGGCGTCGTCTGGGCGTGTGGTGATTTAACCTGGCAGTGCTAATATGCATTCCCGCACTCCCCAGTAGACTAAGGCTACGTGTGGAACAACGTCCGCTTGGGGGCTCAGGCGCTGAAGACCAGCCTGCCTCAACAGACCTCGGCTAATCCTGAGGGGCCTTAGTGTCAAGGGGTCGAGAGAATTTCGATGGCAGATGTGGGGTGTGGGGTTTAGGTCAGATAGGAGAACACCCATCTCTCGACACATGCTCCTCGAAACAGGAAAAGGATCATGAAGACCGCCACATGCTTGAAAGATATTCGATGTTCGGATGAAGCCATGATGCGAGGATTCAGGCTGTGCCTTCCAGAGTGCAGGTTTTTTGTTCAGGGTTCAGGGATTAACCTGGTCTTAGGCTACTAATCAAAACCAGGTGCCCCGCGTTCAGGTCCCTGCGCTGTCTCATCCGGATGGTCTGGATCGCACACTTCATCAGGAGGGTCTGGATCAATCTGTCAGCAGTATGGAACGGAGGGGTCTGGAATGGAATTCGGGGACTTGTTCCAGACCTCTTGATCGGGGTTTGCATCGGGATGTCCGTTTTCCCTTGTTAACTAATCATATTGAGCGGTAATGCTAAGTCCTGAACCCTGAACCCTAAGCCATGTAATATTAGGGTGTTGGCATTCCCAGCCCCCAAGATAAGGAACCCATATGACTGTAACATGACTCTTGTAGTAGGGGATTTACCATTATAGATGCCGCAATAATCCTGAATACCCACAGTTTCCATTTCATGTTCCCTTTGCCCATATGATTCTCCATTATTGGGTGTTACCAAAAACACCACTTGAAAGCCTATTCAATCCCTGCAAAAAGCCCTTTATAATCCTTCCTTCTAGGGTTGGGGTGACTAACACGTCTCAACGTGAAACCCTGAACCCTCAACCCTAACCCTGCCCAAGTATTCGGCAGTCATCTAGATGAAGGGATTCGGAAGCTCCTGTTGTGGTGGTCCCGTGAATTTGGGGGCAGGGGGGCTACGTAAAGGGCACAGGCAGACATTTTTAGCTAGCTCGATCATGGTACTCTGAAACCCCGTGTACTTTTACATCTCCTCCTTCCGTCCCCGCCGTATTCCCAAGTTTGTAGGCATACTCTTCAGGCCTGAGGAAGAAGCCAGACTAGATACCAACATTATTCCCAATTTGGGCCCTTCTACAGGTATAGCCGTGTAGATATGCCCCAAGACCCTTTTTCGAATTATGTAGGCTGTTGTTGCAGTTACATATTTCAGCCCTGCTAGTAGCTTTATGCACCTGTGGTTGGACCGGTTTTCGCTAGTCATGGGCTCCTGGATCCTCTGAAATATTGGTGTATGATAGGATAACAGACCCCCTGCCCCTATCCCACCATAAGAGCAGGCTCCCGTTTTTGCTTTTCACGGTTTTTTTTTGAACGGACATAGGAATTGTGATCATCCAGGATGCTAAGCCTGAGACCAGGCAGTAACATCATCTTCTGTCCGGCATCAGGCATTGGATGTGCTTGACGAGTCCATTCAGAGGCGCCCTGTCTAGGGTTTAGGGTTTTAGGGTTTTAGGGCTTAGGGTGTTAGGGTTCAGGGTTCAGGGTTTAGGATGCGATTCAGAGGACCTTTGGAATGCCGGTTTGAGTAGTATTTTATTGGGGATGATAAACATGGTCGTCAAAATAGAGTAAGATTATATGTTCTCTTTGGGCATGGTGCTCTACATGAAGAACGTAGTCTTGCTTGGCTAAACCATTAAAATCTGCTGCTCATTGGCGAGTTCCATGCTTCTGCAAGGGGGCGTACCATAAGCTCAACCTAAGCTCGAAGATCCAGACTTGACGGGGCATCCTTTGATTAGGCGTTACCTCATGGGTTTAGCCGGTTAGGTTGGATACGGCCGCCACTCGGTAACAGGTGGATAGTTTCCTTACATTATACCATATTTCTATATAGCCTTTAGTATGACCCCTGGTAAAGACTGTTACCGGGTGGGGAGTATGTAATGTCATACCATCATAGCTTGCATGCGCTGCAGTCGGCTTGGCCACATCCACGCCCTCATTGACCGGCTGGGCGATGACCCTGGCCTTTGGCTGACGACTCAGATGAGTTGTATTTCAGACGGGGATATGAGAGTCCCCAATAGGGAGAAAGTACATATCCGCACCCTAAACCCTTTACTCCCCAAGCCCTAAACCCTAGATCCTTTCATGTACGATACCAAAAAGCACAGGTCAAATGGGACTGCATCAAGATTTCGGCTTCAGATTCAGCATTTTGGGCCTGTCCCTTCTTCGGGACCTCCATGTTCATCTGAGCTATAGTCTAAACTCCCTAAAGGGGATTATGTGGGGGAGTGTTATAGGGGTTATTAAGAGGGATACTAGTATAGCTCATAATGTAATGATACGGTAGTTTTTCACTTGCCACGTGCCTTCAAGCACGCCATGTGATTGGAAACGCCCGCACCCTGCTCAGCAGCATGTGAAGATGAAGCCTGATTCTCGCTCCCCTTGTTAGGGAAATACTAAACCACAATGGGCCCCAGGAGCCTCTTGAAAGCCGTGGCAGACTTTCGAAGAACATTATGATTATGCAGGTTAAGAGCATATATCACATTTTGGGGGTTGAGGTATATATGGGGGCAATGGAGGAGTCCAATAAGCGCTCCACTACCATCTAAATACGTCTGAAGAAAACCAATAATCAATAGAAGCCTTGACCTTTAATATTTCCCTCCCCGTGAGGACAACCCCGCTATGACCACAAAGTTAGATTCTTTGCTGGCGATTTCCTTCTCAATCCTGCTTGGGATAAGGTGGTCCCACACATATGGATAGTAAGAAAAAGGATCTGGCATGTTGCTCTCTGATACATGATTGACGTCTTGAGCCTTCAAGGAAGACTTCCTCAGAAACAGTTCTGTCTAGGGCAAGACGGTCTTCCCTAAGCACTAAACGGGGTTTTCAAGACCGGGGGCCTCAATATGATATGAACTTCCATATGGTATTCTCATTATACGGCCTCCCAGAAAGGGGCACACGAATTTTGGAAACCTCCAAAATGCTCTAGGTCATTCCCCCATACAGTAACAATTCCAGCAAGAGGCATTAAGAATCATAATAGCCCCTTTATACAACCCTTTAAAGATAGATACTTCCAGGGGAGAAGACCCAGCCTTCAACCGGGCCATCCCCCTCCCCAGAGCGGAGCTTCAAGGTACGCAAACTGGCGCCAGGCCTGTTGCTGGAAAATTCTTGAATTCTCCGAGGGTCCAAGTACCCAATGATTGGATACTTGGGCTTTAGCTCATAGTGTTTCTAGTACAGGTTTGGGCAAATATATCCTTATTGAGTACGTACCCTTAAGGATTGCCAAGTCCTGAAAGGAGGTGGTCCAAGGGGGGCAGGTACCCTAAAACCCTAAACCCTAAAACCCTTAACCCTAAACCCTTGGAGAACTTCGTGGGGCCATGCAGAGCGCAAGGCCCCCCTTGAAACCACCCCTCCGCCCCCGTAAGGATCTGGAAATTTTGGTGGTTTCTGGGAGTCTCTTAGGGTTTAGGGTTTAGGGGTTTTATGTAAGGCTTAGGCTTAATGTAGGGGCCTCTTTTAAAAGCCTGAACCATATGCAGAACCACGTGGAAAGGACACGGAACATTAAACGGAAGTTGGGGTTATCGTTGTATGATATGAGGTACTAAGATCTTGATAACCTCTGTCTCTTTAACAAGGAGCCCATAAAAGTCCTTCAGTGGCCATGGGTTCCTTACTCAGGACGATTATGTTAATCATAAGTGTATTCTGAGATTTGTTTTTAGCGTTGAATCAGGCTTCTGAACAACAAAGGGTGCCTTTCAACGTGGTTTGTGGGGGTGTCATACGGGACTGTAATTCGAAGAAGTGGGGCTGTAAGGCATGCTGACTTGCCTTACGTTTTGGGGGGTTTAGGGTTTGGGGGGTTTAGGGTTTGGGGGGTTTAGGGTTCAGGGTTTGGGGGCTTATAGGGTTCACGGTATACCTGTAACCCCAATTACCTACGGTCTAAAAGTAATTACCCCTTAATAAGTAGGTATAACCCATAAAACTGTAGGTAATTGGGTTCACGGTATAGAGTTTGGGGCTTCTGGGCCCCATAGCAATCCTTTCGTAATTCCCAGCAGGCATCCGAACAAAAAAAGAACATGTTCGAAACCAGTTGGGGATTTCGCAAAAGGAGTTCATTCCGAATAAGGAACCCCCATACAACAATACTTTAAATTAGCCTTAAGACCCCAAAGCCCAAGCCCTATATGCCCTGAACCTCTGGACCTGGGTCATTCTTCAAGATACTTTAATCCATTGCTACATTATGTCACCAAAACAACAAAAAGACATATGAAGCTTTGATAGTTTAGTTTTGGAACAATATCGCGATATGGGATTTGGAGTTAATATTTAAAGGGTTAAGAATGTGGGGGCCTTACATGAGCCTCATAATATGCGCTTTGTAACCCCCCATGATTTGTATATGCCACCTTTGTATGTCTTCTACAGACTTCCCCGCCACTGATAGCTTCCCTTCCGAAATTATCCTTTATTGACTTATGTAGGGTTGGTGTTCTACGTTCGCTTAGGAAAACCAAGTCAGGCTGCCACAGCGTCAAGGGAAGTAGTGCCGCGGGCTTAGACCAAATGAAGCCCTAAGGGTTCAAGTACTCAATAATCATTTGCTTGCTCAAAACCTGTAGTATAACTATCTAAACCCCTAAAGTAGGTAAAATAATGGCCCAAAAACCCTAAGTATATCCCAAAAGGCCTTTATTCTACATACTTTGGGGGTCCAGGTACTATTATCTGAATCATAAGTACTTTATCATTGTGTACGTGGACCCATGGGCAGATGGAGTTCTTGCGCCAGGGTTCCTTGAAGTTTCCTCCAGCTAACAGCTGTCTTTATGACACAGGGAAATGGCCCTGGGAAGCTTGGAGGCACTACTCTCTGCCTGGAGTTTCACGGGCAAATTGAGAGGTCAGAGGGTTTAGGCTTCATAGGGTTCATAGGGTTTAGGGCTTAGGGTTCAGCACTTAGTGAGTGGAGTTACCCGTGATGGAGTTTTTTGCAATAGATGCTCTCAACTTCATGAAATACGTAGGTATTCTCGGTTTCTTGTAATAGGCACGGTTGCCATGTAAGCGCACAAAACTCGCAAAGCCGCCCGAGACCAAGCTAGGTGCAAGTGGCTGCTTCGGGCTTTTTTTGATATTGTCATTCTTGTAGTATTGTCAATCCTACTGTTACTATTACGGGCGCATATGGTTGTGAGAGCCACCCTGGCCCTGGATACGGAATCGAAAATCGACAGTTTCTTCTTACAAGAAAGATCTGGAGCACTTTAAGGTTTGGGGTTTAAGGTTCACAGTTTTGGCCCTGAGGTTTAATAAGCCTACAGTTGGGGAGCGTGCGCTAGCCCAGACATACATACCCACAACCTTTGTCCCACCAAACCTTGATTCCCGCAAAGACCAATATCCTTCTAACCTCTAAGCCCTCCTGCGAGCCCCGGCATAAAGGTTTGGGATTTAGGTTCCTACGTCCAATCCTGAATCCTTCTCAACCTCACAAAACCCAAGCCCCTAGCCCCCAAGAAGGGTGCATGGTTTTTTCAAACTTTCCTAAGGGGCGCACTGACGGAGATCCCCATGCAGGCCCTTTTGAAAGCCAGGAAGCAAAGCTCATAGAGCTTGGAGTTGAGAGTTTAGGAGTTTGTCAGAGTTTGGGCCTCGTAGGGCTTAAAGTAAAGGGCTTGGTGTTGAGGCGCTTGGGGTTTTCAATTCAAGGTTCAGGATTGTTGATCTTAAAGGAGGTTAGGGCTTCGGGTTCGCGATTTGAGTTGTGGCTTCAGGGTGGAATCCGAACCGGGCGATATGTATGCAGCGTACGTAGTCCTTATTCAGCCCCAGTATATTCTGTGCGTATGCAGTTGTATTTAGCTTTGGCAGAGGGTGCGAGTTTGGTCGGGCCAAACTTGGACCCTCTATCATGCTGGAAAGGGGATCAGAATCTGTGGCGGGGGGAGGGTGTCGTTCAGGACAGAGTTGGTCGAAACGTAGTTTTGGTCGAGGTTCCGCACTAAAAGTACAGAAGCTGCAGCAACGCCTGGTGCTGAGTGACTAGTTCATTAAAGTAGTGGAAGTTTTCCTCCATCAACTGTAGACTCGACCCTACGATATTTGATTCGGATGATGGGATGAGGTTCATGAGTAGGCCCAAAACATCGCAGGCCCAAGACAAACAATAAGCCTAAACCTGGATGAGCTTTACTGTAATCTGTGGTGCGACCTGGCCTCACCACCGCTTGGAAGGTCAGGGCTCAGAATTGTCTTCCCCAAGAGAAAAACTACGCCCTCCCCCTGGTTCACCAGTAATTGACCTGAATTGACCTTGGTCATCCCTAAGTAGCTTTCATTAAGGGGACCCTTGGGGCGGTGGGGGTAGGTAGTACAGGGCGGGTTGTAGGGGATCCATGATAAAAACGCGGACCTGAAGATGGGCTCGTTCGTTTGGGGGAGGGACGGTGGAACAGTCATTTCTAAGGGAAGGAAGGATGCACCTGCAAGAGGCCAAGGACTGACAAATTGCCGCTGGCGGCTCGTAGCTTGTTTCACCCAAAGCTTCAGCTACCCTTCCCCTAAAATCCTCCGTCTTCACTCTCTCTCGCTCCCCTTTAAGCGACTGTAATTAGTTATTGCACAGGCAGCTGAGCTCAAACATCATCTTTGCAGGAGCGTGAATCGTATGCCTTATCACCTCAAGTAGGATTAGGCCCGACTCCCTGCCCAAATCCCCAGACAGGCATGAATTTGAACAAGGATTTACTGGAAGCACCAAGACTCCGGAAGAATCTTTCCCGCTTGTTCGGGTTCCTATTACAAACAGAGGGGTGCACTCGTACTCAGTCTAGCCACCAGCAGAATTTCAGGAATAGTTGGTACTGCCCATGGGATGCGGTGCAAGTCAGCGCAGCTACGAGATCGTACAGGAGGCGCCTTGATCGTTGCCTAAGGTTTATAGGGAAGGGTTTAGGGTTTAGCCAGTGTTTAGCCCTAAGCCCGCTCAGGGTTGAGCATTGTAAAGGCCAAGGCAAAGATATGTTGGGGTGCTTCGGGTTCAAAAATGAGGGTTTAGGGCTTAGAGTTCAGGATTTGCAGGTGCTTCTTGTGGATAGCACGTTGGGTGACATGTTGAGGCTTCTGCATGTAAATGGCAATCGGTGCTTCTGCGTGTAGAAGCAGGCGGGGTCTAGCATGACGGGAGCGTTTCAAAGGCAGCCTCCAAACATTTTAACCAAGCATCTAATTATCAACAAACCTTATTCGACATTCCAGCGAGACCAATACGCTTTAATTGTGGAGCGCTCGTTAAACCTGCATGGGGCTACCTATGATTTTGAGGGGCGTGTAGATTCCGGACCCCCCACAGCAACGGACCCATCCCGCAAGATGTACCAGCCTGAATGACTAAAAAAGTATTCCCTACAAGCATGATTGCAGCATAACATCCTATACTTAGGTGTGCTTTCAGAAGGTGGGGGGGGTTCCTCCTATATGTCACATATGATGATCTCATCCGGGTTATTACAGGAAACCTTTTAAAGGGAGTCCTAGGCCCTCAGTCCTGCCAATATCCCTAGATAGTCCTACATGAGTAGTATTTTGTTTTGGGATATGGTACCCAATATAGAGTAAGATTATATCCTCCTTTTGGCGTATAGTATCTTATATAAGGAATATAATCTTACTAGGTTTAACCAAAAAACACCACACACATGAAACCTTTTAAAAGGAACCCTATGTTATAGAATTCTCCTTTATGCCTTTGAAGGAGCTTCCAGCACGGGCGTCGCACAACGACCTGCCCAAGGCAGAGTCGAAGCAATTCAGAGTAGGGTTTAGGGCTTAGGGCTTATAGGGTTGGTGCTTGGGCTTGAAGGGTTTAGGGTCAAGGAGTTTTAGGGCGCATGTAGAAGCCCAAACAGTTACCAATGTTGTTGTCCTAAATTCTTGGTATAATTCTGGTATAACGTGCCTCACATAGACTTCAAGATGATCTTGGTAGTCACTAAGGCTCGTTTAGTACGGGTCTTGGGGTCGAGGGTTTAGGGTTGAGGTCTTAGGGCTTAGGAAGCTTGAGATCATGGGTTCCCTAAACCCTAAACCCAATGCTATCGCTCCTTGGGTTCTGTCTTGATCAAAGTTATTTGGGGATAGCCAGGCCTGATCAAAGCTAATCAAGGGGAACCCAGGGGTCAGAATAGGGTGGTGGTACGGGAGGGCTTTGGCTTAGGAAGGCTTAGGGTGTGGAGGTTTCGGGGTTTGAGGCATTGGGGTTATAGGGTTGAGGCTTCAGGGAGTGAACATTTTGGTTCAAAGGTATGATGTGGACTGCCTCCGCCCACCAAGACCCCACCAGAAATGCAAGGAGTGTAGCAGTTTCTCGTTCAAGGCTGCTAGAAGGGCGAACGCCAAGGCATGCAATTGGGCAGTTTAGGATATAACATTTGCTTCCGGACGAGGGGCTAAGGTCTGGGGGCGCGTTCACGGCTGAGGGCTGTGCTATAAACTCGTGGGTTGTTCGAAGCTAGGAGCGCCCTTCCCGAGCAGGCCTTTTTAGAATGGCCACCGTTGGTAGCAAAAGGTTGGTAGCGAAAGGACACATATGCTGGAGAAACAGCAACATAGCATGTTACGCATCATGTAGAAGCCCGAAATGCGGGAAACTATCATATGTAGCCTAGCATGATAAGCCCCGCAACTTATTCTAGTTTTCCGGACCCTGCACTATAGTTGCCGAAGAATATGGGCCGTGTTCTTGTATATGTTTCTGCGACGACGGCGGCGACGACTGGACGACTGTCATAGCGGTTTATTTTCATCATCATGCCCATTGTCGTCTTCCTCTCTGTATCATCATGAGCATCAAAGTCGTCATCTGCCTGGCAGCTGTGGCTGTTGTGTGCTTACTCGGTTTTAGTGTTGACACGCGTAGCAATGGCTAGAATGGCTTCAACAGTGCAGTCTTGGCAATAGCAGCTGCTGCAGTTTGTTTCCAACCATTCTGGCTTCTATTTTGTTACCACTTATAACCCTGGGTACTCGACGCCTACTCTATCTCCTTAAGGATGAGTACATGGACCAGGTTTCTCACAACACTCCCTGTAGAATACCCTATCCTCATGGCCCGACACATTCCCAGTGTCCTTAGCGGCCCAATGGCTTGAGAAATCTAAGCCCCCAACCATATACCCTCCAACCCTATACCCCGAACCCCTAAATTCTAAACCCTAAATCAATTTCAAAGGGACCTACCTGAATCCGAAAAAGGCGGTGAAACAATGGCCCCCCCCCCAAAAAAAATATGAAACCTGCCATTACGCTACCTAATTTCTAAGGGGTCAAGTAAGGGTTACTCAACAAACTCGAAAATGATGAAAGCTGTCATTACTCTACATACCTTATAAGGGTTCTGAAAACTGTTAGGTCGGCCTAAACCCTATGCCCGCAATGCCTAAACCCTAAACCGTTTAACCCCAAGGACTACATGAGCTATAATCTAAACTCCTTGAAGGGGGTTATATAGGGGATTATATAGAGGACTATTGTGGGGCTTATGAAGGGGGATACTAGGAGTTTAGACTAGAGGTCACATGACTGAAAGCCTGTTAGGTCGGCCAGAGCACAGCTTCGCAGGTGCGAGTGCAGCACAAGGCAGGGTTCTGGGAGCACATTTATAGGCAGGTTTAGGGTTTAGGGTTTATAGCCCCCCTTCAGGCATTATAGGGGTTATATAGGGGTTGCATAGGGATAAGGGAAAAGAGAATGGAAACTACTACTGGCTTAGGGTTTAGGGTTGTAGGCAGAATGGAAAAGAAAATTGAAAGGACCTACTACATTATGACAAGTACGAGTAGAGCATTCTTGAGGATTTTAGGAGTACATTGGGGTTATATAGGGATACTGGAAGAGAACATGGCAGGAGAATGTAGGGTATCTATTACATTATGACAGGGTATATACCACATTACTTATCAAAATACTGCAGGGGACTGAAGGATTGGAAGAGGGTTCAGGGTTTAGGGGCGAAATTCTTAAGGCTTCTACAGCATTCCCCCCAACAGCTAAGCTAAGCGCTCGGTCCCGTCTTCATTACGCGGTTTTGGGGGGCTTAGGGTTAAACCCTAAACCCTACCAGAAGCGTGACATCCTGAATGGGCATGCCCCGAGAATACCTTTGCAGTCACCAACTGTTATCATGTTGTAGTAGCCCTAGCATAATGAAGTAGGTTCTATTTTGCTTTTCCATCCTCCCTATGGAGCCCCGATGTACTCCCAAAATCCCCCAACATACTCTACTTTGAAAGTCGGGATACCCGTGTCGTGCAGACGGTGCACGGAGACGCGAGTTGCCCTTTTTGGGTGTTGTAGGGGTTGTGTAGGGACTGGCAGGAGATGGATGTTTCTCAAGCAGGATTCTTCTCTACACTGCCAAACTTCTACGATCCCCTACGCTCCCGAGATGAGGCCAGAGAAAGAGCTCAGAAAAGGCCGTGAAGCATGTCTACCCCAACACAGAATGGTTCCCGAGTCGAAGGATACCTCACTTCCCCCCCTTTTCCAGAGCTCCCAGCTGGATACAGGTTTAGTTTCTTCATAACGACAACCCCCCTATCCCTCTTTGAAGGGACCCCCATAATTTTGATAATTATTTAGGCCCCTACATAACCAAAAGCCCTGAACCCTTCACCCGACTGCAGGTGGAGCCTCTCGCCACCCGATCTCCAGGTGTCCTTTCCGCATCACATAGACCAAGTTTTCGCAAGACTAAGAGCCGCGCATTACCACTAAATGGGGCTTCATAGGAGTAATGGAGAAGTGGTATTAGATATTGATTATGTTGTATGGGAAACGCATATGTAATATATATACATATATATAGATTATACACACATATAAGTATGTATATATATGCATGTATGTATTCTTTGGGGTTGTTATTGGGAGCAGAGGATTGCCATGGGTCCCTCGAGATGACCTTCAAAGAGGGCGTCTCTTGCCCTCCCCCTGCCAACAGTCTCAGCTGCCAAAGATAGACTAATGTTCGTGGAGAAGGGAGAAGCCGTCCAAAGAAGTTGCTGCAAACATCCTACAAGGATACCAAAGCACATAACCATGGTAATCCGGCTTGCTATGTACATCGGCAGCTATAGGCATCGGCCACATTAAAATTTGTGATCATGGTCGTGTTCACTGGCTTGCTCGCGCGCACATCTTTGTCACCTGCCGAAACCCCAAACCATATGCATTCAACAGCCCCATGCTGTAATCATGGTGTGGCTGTCAAACGGGTCGATCTCTCACATGCAATCACAACTATAAGTGTTAGGTTGCGTGTGATTTTATGGGACAGCAAATTGGAGCATGATATTGGATACCCTCTACGATAGATATACAAGGAATCTAGAACCATAATAGTGGTAATCATTTTGACCCCTGCAGACTTTAACCTAGAATCCTAGCAAAGCTGCAGTGCACCCTGTGGGCCCCTTCATTTTTTGCAAGCTACACCCCCCCAACTAACAGCAGTCAGTGGCAATTAGGATCACGATGTTGTCTTGCCGTTTGCCAAAAAATCAAAAATGGCATTTCCATTTGTACAGGGTTGCGCAGTAGCAGGGCCCAATGGTCAGCACTCGAAGTCCAAAAACACTGCCACTGACATTTCTGTGGCGTGGAAGCGCACAACAGCTGGTGTTGGTTGCGTTGCATTCCAAGATTTTCATCGTTTAGGGACATGCTTTTTATTTGCGCAGTGGTAAAACCCAATGAGGAACATGGAGTTATAGGCCTCCTAGTATCCCAATAAGGTACTAGAGATCTTCAGGAGGGTGAACTGTGCGGCACAGGCACCTCCTCGCCAAATCGGGCGCCCCAGCCGTCGCTGGAAAGGCCAGCTTCTTTGCTAATGACCTAATCCCTAACGGTCCAAGTAGCCAATAATCATATCTTACCGAAAGCCTGCACTATAATTACTATTACCGTAAACCCAAGTACGTAATTATTGTACTTGGACCCTTTCAGAATGTTCGCTCCTGGGGCCCCCAAACATGACAGACCTTAATAAAAAGGGTTTCAGGGTCAATTAATTATGTCTGGGGTTTCCCGGGGATCTATTTCCAGGACTTGTGATTAACAAGCCCCAGACCTAAATCTAAGCACGCTTTTCCCGACTTTCTCTTATCGTTTCCGAGTGGGAGCCCTTTATAATTTTCCGTGGTGCATAGGATTCTGCTGTCGTGATAAATGTTGAACTCATTGAAAGGTGAACCTTCTTTGGGAGAGAGAGCCCAGCAGCTGGGTGTCGTTCTTAGACTTATGGTCAGTATGTAGTCATCGCAGCTGTGCCGGTGAAGATTCCATTTTGCAAATGGTTGCCCAAAAGACATTACAACTTGACAGTCGCGATGGTCGATCCCATGATCGCCGCATCTCACACGGCGCGGAACTTCCAAATCCTCAAAGTTAGGGAATTCAAGAACCCGGATGTGTGAGTGCATCAGCGAATTCTGATCCATTTTAGGGTATTAGCCCGAAACCCTAAACTCTAAGTAGTAGCTTCCATACTCTTTACCATCGCCCCTATACATCCATATACACCTCTATTTCCTGGTCGTAAAATAATTGAGCCCTAATCTAAATTCCTTCAAAGGAGATTATACAAGTCGGTTATAGAGGGGACTACTATAGGGGTCATTCTGGGGGATACCAGGAGTTTAGATCATAAACCCCATATTATGGGTGTTATTTAGTTAAGACCCTGAACCCTATGAACCCTAAACCTTCTACTAGGGGCTTTTTAGCGGGGATCTTAGGAGTTCAGATGATATTGTTGATGTAGGAAATCTTGCACCACCTTAAGTCCCTCAAGTCCTAGGAATTGCAGTAATTTAGGGCCCCTAGGTGGTGCAAGATTTCCCCTAAACCCTAAACCCTCAACCCTAAACCCAACAGTAGCTCATTTGAATTTCATTCCCTTGGTCTGCCTGGGGAGGCCTCCAGGTGCCGCAGGCCACACTGGCTGGCAGAAACTGGGTTGCTGTTAAGGAGCTTGAGTTGATTAGGGTCATAGGGTATCTATTGGGGTTATATAGGGATAATGGAAAAGACAATGGAAACTACTCCAGGGTTTAGGGTTAGGGGTTTAGGGTTGAGGGTTTAGGGAGAACAAGTGAGTAGTATTCTATTTCGAGATACTATGGTACCCAATATAGAGTAAGATTATATCCTCCTTTTGGGGTATAGTATTTTATAGCAGGAATATTATCTTACTAGGTTCAACCACCAAAAAATCACTACTCAATTCAGGGCTTCGGGTTCAGGGTATTACAATGAGGAACTGTTAAGGAACTTCGACTAAGGGTTTAGGGTTTAGGGCTCGGGGTATGATAATTTAGGGTTTAGGCTGGGCAATTTAAAGCGACCTCACCCGACCTCACCCTAAATGGTGGTTTACATAGGGAATAGTACCAAAACAGGTTTACATTGGGAATTGACATTATTCTAAATTACTCTGTTTAGGGCATTATAATGAGGAACTGTTAAGGAATTTAGATTAAGGGTTTAGGGTGTTATGATGAGGAAGCCCATTATGTACTTTATACCCACATTATGGTAATTCAAGTTAAGTTCCTTAACCGCAACTCAGGAAAGGGCCGCAGGTCGGTCCACAGACTGTCTGCGAGGAGCGGGAAGGGAGACTCAAATGGAACATGAAGAGGGAGCTGGGGTTGAAGTTCAGGGTTCTGTGGGCCCAGTGTTCAGGGCTTAGGCTTTAAGGTTTAGGGCTTAGGATTCACGGTTCAGGGTCTGGTGGCAAGAGTTCAGGGGTTAGGGCTTGGGGGTCAGGCTTCACGGCTCAGGGCATACAGGACCAGGGCTCTCGCTACAGGAGTGCTACGCGGGTTGAATTCATAGAGCCTTGCAGGTACTGTTTATGGATTATTCTCAATTTGGTAATCGTGCAAACTGTAAACATGCAATAGACGGGCAATCAGTGGGATGCTTGTCCAGTTTTTGGTTTAGCTTGCTGCGGGTCCTTTGCATAGGGGACACTCCAATTTAGGGAACCTAGTGGTAGGGTGTGGGCTTAGGTTTGGTTAGAGAAAGCTCTTCAATGGATTGTTTCCTGAGAATAAACTGCAATTACAGGCCAGACATCCTGATGTCAAAGCTTCAGAAACCCAAAACTCCAAACCCCCCAACAAAAAAACAACACACATAAGCACACTCACACCGCAGATCCTCAACTAAGATACCGTGTCCCCCAAAAAACGTGAACCTACAGCTCTCAGCACTGGCGCCAGTGCAATTATCTTTCACTTGCGCAGGGTACGCCCATTGACTGGTAGTTTCCCTTAAAAAGGGGAACCCCAATCTATCACAGTCCTGATTAGAGGTATTCCTAATTTTGGCAAACCCTAAACCCTAAATCATATTATTCCTATATAACCCCTAGATAACCCCATATAACCTCTATAAACCCCTTCAAACGGCACCCCCTATTTTGGGAAACCTTAAGTTTTGGGAAACCACCCGAAATCAAGCAGGAGCCGGCACGGCTCCCAAACACCAGGAGGCCGGTCCCTAGCAGGGCTTATCGGGCTTAGGCTTTCTGTAGGGTTTAATTATATGGTTTAGGGTTTTTGGGTTTTGGGCTTCGGGTTAGGAGCTTCGGGTTCCAGGCTTTAGGGTTTTTTGGGTTTAGGGTTGAGGGTTTAGGGGACAATCCTGGCTTAGCTTGCAACACCCCTTCACTCCTAAGCCCCTCCAACGCAAAGGACATAAGTGTTAACGTAAACCCCTCAACCTTTAACTTGAGCTGAACCCCCTGAAACCCACGCCCTACTCTGTGGAACCCTAAGATTATTCATGGGTTATGTAACCTACCTATAAAGGGTTATTATAGTGGTTGTATAATGGGCTCATTCAGGGAAACCTTAAAAACCCTAAACCCTAAAACCCTAAAGCCTATAGACCCTAAACCCTAAAGCCTGTAAACCCTAAACCCTCAGCCCTAAACCCTCCAGGCTGGACCTGACTGAGTTTGAGATTCTGGATCTTCTGGATGCTGCTTGATTATATTTTATGGGGCAATATAGGGGTTAAGGCTATATAGGGATAATGGAACAGGAAATGGAAACTACTATATTATATGTATACAAGGTTTAGGGAGCAGTGTCATGGATAAAGGGTCATAATGGAGTTAAGGCTTTGTCCTTCAAGGGTCATACGGGAGTTTGGGGTTTTCCGGTTAAGGGCCAGAAGTTTTTCTCAAATGAGGGCCTTCAGGGACCTATAGGGACAAGAAGAGATTCTGGCGGTCCTCATTAGGTGTTGTATGCGGATTTTTTAAAACAGCCTTTCCTGACACATGATCCTTGAATGCTTCCGTGTGAGTGTTGTCCAAAGGTCATGGAGGAAGGCATCTTAAGCCCCAAACCCTAAACCGTAAACCCAAAACCCTGAACCCCAAACCCTAAAAAACATAAACCCTAAACCCCGGTCCCTGTAAGCCTTGATCAAACTGGCAATGCCACCAGCTTAGGAGACCCCAATGTCAGCTGTGCATCGCCTACGCCACAGGACCCGGGCACTGCATGGGTTATTTACAGGGTTTAGGGTTTGGGGTCAGTAGGGATTGACGGAAAATGTTCTAGGATTTAGGTTTTAGGGAAAGTAGGGAATAAAGGAATATAGCATATAGGGGGTATGTTGGGATGAACACCTTTTTTACCTGGTGACCACTGGTAAGGTCAGGACCTGTTGCTTAGGATTTTTTACAGGGCGGCTCGGGATTTGACCGTACCTTGCAGCCGAGGTCCGGCCCAATGTGTAACGAATGATTTCGTTACATGTAAAGGACTACCAGAAGGACCCGTGTCGCGAAACAGGGATGCATTGAGCATGCTTCTAAATTTCACAGGATTGAGGGTGTGATGTTGCGAGATGCTCCTAAACTGGCCCCCACTTGAATGAACATCGAACAGGATTGATGGCAATTTGGGCTTTCCGGGGACAACGCAAAAGCTAGCTGGCAAATTGGGATATGACTTATTCATAAACCCTGAATCCTCAACCTTGAACCCCGAACTCGCAGCTCTAAACCCTGAACCTTAAGCCGAAACGCTGAGTTCATGCTCTGCCACAGGCGCACGGGCATCACTGTTGCAGGGAAGAGGATTCATGGGGCGTTGAGTAGTCCTTTTTCCCATTTTGGTTCCTAAGTTCTTAACTAAGAGAAATATATGCCCTAAACCATATAATAAGCCCAAAACCTTAAACCCTAAAGCCACTGGGGATCTGAGGATCCAGAAGGGCTGCGAAGTGCACCGCTCTGGCGACTACCTCAACGAAGTGCAGGACAATGGCTTGGGGTTTCATCCTATAGGGATATCTGGGGACATAAGGGCTCTATAGGGGTATATAGGCATATGATAGGGTTTGGGGCTCAGGGCTCACAATTTGAAGTTCAGGGTGCAGTGTTTGGGGTCTAGGGTTCAGGGTTTGGGGTTTAGAGTTGTTTTGGGCAGTCTACTCCTGCTCTGTTACTTACAAGCCATCACGGACCATTACCAAGAAAGCCCGACAGGAAGTATATAGAAGCTTCTTAGCAAACCGGCGACATGCTGGATGCCTAGCCCTAAACCCTAAACCCAAGGAGTTTGGAGCTGATTACCAAGAGGATGCTGCAACCACAAGTCCCAAAAGGTAGGAGCCGATTGTAATCATATGAGCCCTAGTCTAAACTCCTTAGAGGGGGTCATGTAGGGTCCTTGAAGGGGTTATACACGAGAATATATAGGGTTCAGGGTTTAGGGTTTAAGGTTTTGGGTCTAAACTCCTTAAAGGGGGTTGTGTAAGGGATTATATAGGGGAGAATTTTGGGGTATTTGAACGAGATACTAGGGGTTGAGACTGTAGCTCATGCATGTGTGATGCTAATTTCTGCGGCTGGAGTTACCCAAGCCCTCTGAGGAACACCCTTTAATATTCGTATTGTCAGAAGAGCTTTTGCGCACGTGAACCAGCATAGTCCCAAGATTGTAAATCCGTGCTGTCTCCATTTGGCTGGCTTTACCACCCCGTAAACCCTAAACCCTAAATCCTAACCCGAACACTGCGCAGATGCTGCACATGTTGGGAAAGTCTCCGCACATCGTCAGCCTGCACGGCAACCTGGCTTGATTATACCAAATGTGTGGTCTAGGGTTTAGGGTTTAGGGTGCCTAGCTTGATTATGCCAAATGTGTCGTCTTAGATTCCTTGCACAGTTATAGTATAGGAAACGTCAAACAACAAACCCCAAGATAATATTTGTAGTTATTCCACTGGGGATAAGCCTTGGAAAGCCCTAGATGAACCAATTTCCATGTTTTGCCTCTTTTCTTGTCCATTTGATTCTCCAATATTGCAGGGTGTAATCTAGCGCTATGCCCCTAAACCTGAAATAGTTGGCATTATTTGGTACCATAGCGTAATGGGATCTTGATATCATGGTTCGCATCCCTCGCCCCCGGGCTGCTGTCGTTTGAAGGGTACACCCTACACCCTAAACCCTGGGTTTTCGGGTCCTTTTGAGGTTTACTTCAGGGATCTCACGCGGGGGTGGCCTCCAAAAGCGGCCTGACGTAGCATGCAGAAGGTTGTATAAGTTATAGAGGGATTATAGGGTAATATAGGGGTTATATAGAGAATGAATAGTCAAAAAAGACAATGGAAATTACTATAGTATAATAGGGTATATATTGCGGTTTTGTTCGCATGATTGTGTCTCAAATCTACAATGCCCCTTATCTTTCTTGTAGCGATTCGGAAACACATCCCCAGTTTGGAGCCTCACCACCCCTAAGCCGCACGCATATCCGCAGTCACACGCATTTGTTGGGCTTGCATATTTCATTATGCAAGATAAGTCACAAGCTGGTGTGAAGGTAGAGCAATGCCGTAAGGTAAGTTAAGTACTTTCAGCACCACTTGTAGCTTTCCATGGACCAGGCGTACAGGGGATTAGTAGGGACGAAGGGAATATGCTCCCTATATAATTCCTGTGAATATATATTTCCTCATTCCCTGCTAACCCCTATATAATTGCCCTTTTTCCCTACTGGCCCCCAGCAAGTTCAAGTAGTATTCAAACTCTTCAACAGTCTTCCCACTGGCAATCAAAGCTCTTGTGTATTCTCTTTGCGTTTACTTTGCTTGGCCTTCGTAGTACGGCAATAACTCAAACATGTGAGGTTCTCGTCATTCCATGGGTCCTAGACTTTAGGAGGACCCCCCCACCCTGCGATAGTGGTATCACAGGAATAGACTAGGACCTCAATATTTTCACTATTATCCCTCATGGTCACTATTACTGGGTGGGTGGTCCACCAAACCTAGACTCCCAGACCGGAAGCCCGAGATCACGGTGTCCGAACCCTGAATTCGAAGCTCTAAGCTCAAGGCCTAGGCTCCAAATTCCCGAGCCCAAACCCCAACCGCAATAGCAAACCGTAAACCTTAAGCTCCGAATCCTTGATCCCAAATCAGGTTATAAAGGGGTTATATAGGGATATTACCACCCAATAATGGAGAAGGAAATGGAACAGAAAATGGAAAATGAAGTGGAAACAGGAGTTTAGGTTGTAGGGTTATTCCTGGAAATTAAACCTCAACCCAGACAATCCCAAAAAAAAGTGAGCTCCAGATTCTTGCGGGTATACGTTGCCAAGTGGCCTAACGCCACAGCATGTCTTCAGATTTCAGTACTGTAGTAATATCACACACGTTTTAAACTGGCGGTATAGCAGATGTACTTTATACAGTTCTATATAGCACTCTACATCCCTATAGCCCTGTGTGGCCTAGACTGGGTTGCTGTTAAGGAGCTTAAGTCAAGTTACAATATTGGGGAAACCATATCAGTTACTATACATGCCCATTATGGCAACTTCATTTAGGTTCCTTGACAGCAACCCTAAGCCCTAAACCCGTGTTCCAGGTCATTTTCCATTTCTGTTCCATTTGACTCTCCATTCTTGGGGGATGATGTCCCTATATAACCCCAATATACCCCCAAAACGCCAGCAACCCAGTACCCTAAACTACCCTAAAACCTAAACCCTAAATCCTAAACCCTAAATCCTAAACCCTAAACCCTAAACCCCAAACCCTAAATCCTAAACCCTAGACCCTTATAACCTTCAGGGATCTGCGACTCACGAGATGAGTTTTGGACCGTCCTGGAGCTCTGTGCTGGGGGCCGCCTCACGCTGCCTGGGACGTTTTTTGAAGGGTTAGGGTTTAGGGCTTAGGGTTTAGGGTTTGGGGTTTAGGGTTTGGGGTTTAGGGTTTAGGGTTTTCGGTTTGGGGTTTGGGGTTTAGGGCTTGGGGTTTAGGGTTTAGGGTTTGGGGTTTCGGGTTTAGGATTTGGGGTTTAGGGTTTAGGGTTGAGGGTCATTTTCTCTTGCAGTCGCTGTCCTTG
>CAJNIZ010046751.1:25230-38989 GCA_905231905.1 Symbiodinium pilosum
CTGTGCTGGGGGCCGCCTCACGCTGCCTGGGACGTTTTTTGAAGGGTTAGGGTTTAGGGCTTAGGGTTTAGGGTTTGGGGTTTAGGGTTTGGGGTTTAGGGTTTAGGGTTTTCGGTTTGGGGTTTGGGGTTTAGGGCTTGGGGTTTAGGGTTTAGGGTTTGGGGTTTCGGGTTTAGGATTTGGGGTTTAGGGTTTAGGGTTGAGGGTCATTTTCTCTTGCAGTCGCTGTCCTTGTAGGTGTCTTCGTGATGGAGCTATTAAAGCTCCTTGTAACTGTAAGGGGGAATGACCTAAAGAACATGTGCATAGAGAGGTCGATGCGTGTACATATGGTGGAGTGGAGAAGAAATTCCAAACTACCATAAGGTAAGGGGCTTAGGGGTCTACAGCTTAGGAGCCCTAGACCCTAAACCCTCGGGTCTAGGGTGTGTAGAATACTCATATAAGTTAGGTTCATTATGGTAAGTTTGTGGGTGGTGTATGGCAACTATTGCATATTTTGGACGCTTCGGAGGGTTTAGGGTATGGGAAGAAGGTTTCTCAGGAAGGTTTACTTTCAAAAAGTATTCCTGAACTGTTTTCAACAATTGAACGGCGTCAAGGTTCACAGACTTAAGGAACCCTAGAGATTTGAAGTTCAATGGGGGTCCAATGAGGAGCTACCAGTCCGAAAGCCTAAACCCTGAACCCTGAACCCTGAATCTCAAGCCCTACCTAAACCCCCAAAGTAGGTAACATACTGGCCCAAAACCCACAAATATAGCCCAAAAGACCATTATTCTACATACTTTGGGGGTCCAGGTGGACGCTGAACCTTGAACCCTAATCCCTGACTGAACCCTAAACCATAAAGTGCGAGCTACCAGGCAGTGGCTGAAGCGGTATCCAAACACGGCAAAGACGATCTCGCAGCAGCTGCTACAGGCAGCTGGATTTGCTGTTATATAGGGCTTATATAGGGATTCTATTCCCTTATGCCCTACTAACACCAGTAAGTTTACACATGCTGGACATGTGCTGCACGGTGCTATACTGAACTCCTGAATCACCTCAGGTATGTATAAACATGTATGCACACAGCGAAATTTCTACATAGACAGATCTAGATCTATATCCATATCTATAGCTGTATCTATATCTATATTTATTGATGTATATATATATGCACATGATATTTGCTGTATGATTCCTCTTTATGTGCGTTCAGATCTCGAAGGTTTTTTCGTTGTACTTCAGGAGAATGCTGTTGTTCTCTGCGATCATAAGAGAGCTGACAACACCTTGCCACGGCATTCAGCAGCCTTGCCAGCCTTGGGGTTCAGGGTTTAGGGTTCAGGGTAATATAAAGAACAACTTATGTAGTCCCCTTAACTAGACATAGAGTATGAGATCTATTGGGAAGTCATTATGGTTTCGGGGAATTCCATATTCTATCTACTTTAGGGGGACTGTAGCTGTAATTTGAAGCAATTAGGTTTTTCCATCCCCCATTGAAAAGATTGCTCACAAACCTCCACATGTGACGCCTAAACCCTAAACCCTGGACCGAGTGCCCATGCGAGGCGGTGAGTCACTTGATGCCTGGCCTCATTACCTTACTGCTGCTTGAGGGAGGGCAGGGGAGTGGATCCCTATAGTAGTCTCTATATGGGTAGTTCCCAAGATGCCGTCATATGATCTATAACCAAAACGGGCACATCATCTTGAGAACAACCCATATATTCCCCATACATGCCGCCATATAGGTATCCATGTTCACTCTGGCTGTGGTCCTGCCTTTGTTGCACTCGCTCGCCCACATCTAAGCATATGTATATGTAGTAGTTGCCATTTCAATTTTCTTCTGATTTACAACATGGTTCTCAATCATTATCATACGGTGCTTATGATGCTCTCACTGAAGCCGTTGCACGAAATGAAGCTTTTCCATGGCAATGCTCCCCAAGCAAGGGCACCATGTCATTTCAGATTTGTTATTGAGGATGCAAAAAATGCACGTAAGGCCAGGAATCGTGGAGTTTGTAGGGTTTGGTATGGCAAGAATTAGATGGCTGATCCAAGTACAGCTGCCTATATTATTCTGGTATAATCCTCATATACTTCAAGTCTGGTTCATTCGCCTATACTCCAAATCCGAAAAATCCACACCCTGGCAGGTTAGTTTGGGCAGGGTAGTCGGGTGTAGCATTGCTAGCTGAGGCATGGGCGGCTAATTTGTCATCTCGACATCAAGCCAGATAACGTGCTGTTGTCCGGCACAGGACCCTGTACTAGCGGAGTTTCCATATCATGGAAATAGAGTGAATGGCACTGGTACAGTTTCTTTAGCATGGTAACTTCGGCTGAGTTTCTCAACAGCCAGCAGGAGCGTAGGCATCTTGTTCTAAATGCGCTACTCGGAGGGTCAGGGAGACTTAGTAAGTAGGTTAATAATCCCTATAATCCATATAGTAAACCAAGCTATCCCCCTCACTGACCTACTTACGAAGTCCCCCTGACCTTCCAAGCAGCGCCATAGTGTTTTCTTGGCTGCGGCACCACGCTTTTGGCTGGAATTCCCAAGGGCCCGGGGTATGGGATGCAGAGTTTAGGGTTTAAGGGGTTAGCGATTTAGTTTGTAGAGTTTAGGGTTCAGGGGCCAGGCTTTCTGTCTTGACAGGCAAAAGGATGGTTCCAAGGGATTTGCCGCAATACAGGGACCGAGCTAAAATACAAATAAGTTATCATGCCATGATTTCTTTGAGGTACCCTAGACCATAACTATACAAGGAATCGAGAACAAGGCCCTATGCTAACTCCATATAAGCCTGGTTTCATGTCGTATTCCATTCTCTTTCCTTTTGATTCTCGATTGTTGGGTTTGTCGAAACGCTTTATATATAGTCTTTACATACTGCCCACTTAATCCCTGTATAAACCCCTATATACTCCTGACCATTCAGGCCCCTATCATACACTGGAGGTTAAGGCCATCAGCGCCAGTTCTTGTCATTTCGGAATAGGGGTGCCTGGGACTACTTTTTAGACTGAGCAGTTTAGGGTTTGGGGCTTAGCGTTAAGGGTACAGGGTTGCTTTGGGCAAACGCCGCCAAACTTCGACAGTCTTGCTAGAAGGCCAATCCACTAACGTTAACGCAGGTGTCCTTGTTGGGATAGATTTAACAAATCTAGATGGAAACTGGTTTTCTAGGTGCTTTTATAGGTTCCGCGTAGCCATAAGGGCAGACCCTAAATGTCAACACATCCCACAAGATCTGCAGAAATTGCGGTGGTGGGCGTCTCTTCTAGGCGGGTACCTGTATCAAGGATGATCTACAATATTTGGGGGTTACATTGGGCCCCTTCGAGTATGGCCTCAGCTTTGAAAACCTTAAGCCTCATCTTTCCCTCTAGATTATACACCTTATATAATCCCTTATCTCCTTCAAAGGGGCCCTTCTTTTACCCTAATGGAAACTCTAAACCTTATACCTTAATCTGCAGGAGAAGTGCGTCTCTGTGACTTCGTGACAGCTTGTCAGCTGCAACAAGTCCCTCTGCCTGAGTGGATAACCTTTGAGGGTCTAGGGTTTAGGGTTTTTGGGGTGTAGGGTTTAGGGTGTTTAGGGTTTAGGGTGTTTGGGGTTTAAGGTTTAGGGTGTTTTGAGTATAAAAGTCCTACTATAGCTAAAAGGTCATGCTTCGGGCGGGCCCACAGACTCACCGGCCAGGGTGGTTATTATTTGGGGAGGGGTTATCTCCTACACCACTGAACGCACAACCCTACGCTCCTAAATCCCACTCCGCAACTACTACACCCCTAGACCCTGAGCCTTGAATCTTACGCCCCTAAACTAAACCCTGCACCCCTAAACCCGCAAGCTTAAACTCTACACCCCTACACCCGTAAATAACCCTAAATTCCTCTTTGTACATACATATCGGTGTTAAAAACAAAGCCAGGCCGACCAGCAGCTGGTCGGCAAGTGCGGCACCGTGGACTTTCGCGCGCCCGAAGTGGACAGCGGAGGCGGGCTTGAACTTTGGCTCTTCAAAGGTATATATATAGATATATATATGTATGCATGCATATATATATATATATAGATATGAGTAGAGAGACACAATATCATAATCCCTTCATATGGGATATGTAAGGTTTTGTGGTGAAGCAAAGGGGCTTCCAGAAATTACGGACCCCTCAGAGGGGTCGCCATAATCACGATGGATATGGCATTTTGAGGAATGTAAGATTCAAGAGGTCCGCCCACAGTTGAAGCGTGTTCCACACTGTTCAAGGCTTATTGGTTGAAGGTTTAGGTTGCGGTTTCTCAGGGTTTGTTTCAGCAGTTACGGAGTAGCACGGGGAGGGGGGTTGCTTTGTGATGTTGTAGGGCACGCAATAGCCCCGGGTAGCTCATGTTGCCGACACCTGCTTTAATCAGTCGACTCCTGCACGATGTTTTGACTTACTAAGGGTTCCTACACTCCCAAATAACCCCTATCACGGCCCCCATACACTCCTGATACTGAGTATACTTACAAACCCACCGTAGTATGACGTAGACTTACTTAGTCTAGAAAGCCGCCAAGTTCTTGTGCTCACATACGCCAGTAGTCTTCACATACCCATTATGATTTTCTGGGGTCTCTAGAGACCCTTAGTCTAGATAATGCCCCAAGACCCTAAACCTGAACCGGATGTAGGCCCTAAACCCTGAAACTCAAGCAACCCTAAACTTTAAGCCCTAAACCCTAGATCTTCACAGATCAACCCTTAACCCTATAAACCCTAGAACCCTAAACCCTAAACCATCAATCCTAAACCATAAATCCCAAACCCTAGAACCCTAGAACCCCAAAACCAGCCCTATAAGCCCTAAGACCTAAACGCCATCAAGGTCCTTACAACGGCCTGAAGGCCGATGTCTATTCTCTGGGTCGAACTTTGCAAGATGCCGTCAAGGAGCTCGGGGTTCGGCTTTGCGGGCTTCGCAGTTTAGGGTTTAGGGTTTAGGAGTTGGAGGTTTCAGATTACCTGAACCCCCAAAAGTATGTAAAATAATAGCCCCAAACCCATGGTAACAGCCATGAAGGCCATCACTTTACATAATTTTGGCTTCCAGGTAGAGGCTTAGATGAGGTTTGGTTTAGGGTTCAGGGTTCAGGGTTTAAGGCTTTGGATTTACGGTCTGAGGCTTAGATGAGCTTTGGTTTAAGGTTCAGGGTTCAGGGTTTAGGGCTTCGGATTTAGTAATTTAGGGTTTGAGGCTCAGGATTGAGGGCTTAGGACCTTAGGGGGTTCAGGATTGGAGCTTCAGCGTGTAGGGTTGGCAGTATAGGGTTGAGGGTAGTGGTTCGTATATTGGGGAGCTAAAGTGTTTTGGCGTAACTGCAGTACACCATATTTTGGGTACTGCATGCCCCCTAACTTTGTAGCAGCTGGATAATATCTATAGTATAGTTATATAAAGCCTTCATATGACCCCCAATATAGACCCTGGCAGGGTGGGGGGGGGCAGTATTCAAACTATGTTTGGTAGTTTCCCCATCTTAGACCCCCAAATATGATGCTTATTACTGGGCCCCAAAAAACTACCCCTAATTCTGGCAAATCCTGAACCTTATAAATCCCTATATATCCTTATATACCCCTATATAACCCGTATGATCACCCTCATAGGTACCCCTAATTTGGGGAACCCCCCCCTCATCTGCCTCAAATCCTTATCCCAAGCCTTCAAACAGTATACCCTAAACCTTAAACCCTAAACCCTGAACCCTGAACCCTAAACCTTAAACGTTTAGGGTTTAGGGTCAAGGACTGCGTTTTAAGAGTGTAAGGAAAGGGGTGTCGCTACTTGTTTATGCCCCATACACTACTTACACTTGTGAGCTGGAGTCTAAACGCCTAGTATCCCCCTTAATAAGCCCTTTCACACTCCCCTATATAATCCCCTATATAACCCCACTTTAAAGTGTTTAGACTACAGCTCGTTTGGTTGTGGGACCTATGCTGCAATCAGAAGGAACTTCGCGAAGTGAAACGTGCTTTGCCGGCCACCCGTCAGCAAGGGAGTCAGCTGGGAGCTTGTCAAGCATCAGGCAGTTGTAGCAGGGCATCACAGGACCTGGTTTTTAGCTATGCACTGTGGAGTTAGCTATGTGGGTAATACTTCTCAAAGTTCTCGTTCCTTTTGCAGGCCGGTCCTTTAGTCGGGGTCGCGGTTGAAAGCAGTTTGTATGCCCCAGTATACTATCTCTAGACTGTAAGCCAGGAAGGCACATAATCATTCTGAGTTGATTTTGTCCTTCAGGCTACCCTAACCCAAAGGGTCCAAGTATCTAATAATCATATACTTCCCCAAAACCTGTACAGTACTACAATTCCTAGTACCCTACACCCAAGTACCTAATTATTGAGTACTTGGACCCTCTGGGTAAGCTTGTCTTTTTCGGGTTTAAGGCGAATCAGGCTGCAGATGGCTTGGCCCCTTGGGCCCGTCATCATTTCAAGCTGCAAGCTTCTAGCGGTAAGCGCCCCCCCAAGACACATGTGAGCTACAGTCTAAACTCCTAAAAAGGGATTATATAGGGGACTGCTACAGGGGTTATTAAGAGGGATACTCGGAGTTTCGACGACGGCTCATGTGTGATGTTTTATTTGGGGATCCTAGAGTTCCCAACATGGAATAGGATTATATCCTCCTTTTGCGATATAATTAGTATCCTATATGAAAAGCTGATGATACTCCCTATTGCCCTGCCAAGTACCCAAACAATTGGGTTGAAGGTCCCAAATGCCAGTTCGATTATGGTACTTTGGACCTAAACGAATATTTGGCTAGACAAGAATATGGTTGGAGACGCGAGGAACTGGAACCCTAAAGCCTAAACCCTAATGTAGTTGGAGATCCGAGGAACTGGAAGAGGTCCTTCCTCAGATGGTGAGGCGTGAGCCACTGGAACGCCCCTTTTATCTATTCAGGAAAGCTGGAGTCTTCTCAAAGACTGTGTTGAGGGTTTAGGGATAATGGAAGAGAAAATCGAAACTAGTACATAGTATATGGGGTTATATTGGGATAATGGAAAAAAGGAAACTACTGTGTAGTGTACTGAACATTGGGGTTTCATTGGGAAAATGGCAATTACTATATAGTATATTTGGGTTACAGGGATAACGGAAAAGAAAATGTACTGGGGTTATATACGGATAATGGAAAAGAAAATGGAAACTACTACTCAGAGTTTTGGGCTTTTCCTCTTTCTAAGCGCGAGGTACGCGAGCACAATATTCTGGTTTGTTTGCGTTGTTGGGAGCTATTGGCCAGCATTAACATGATGATGGTGACCGTGATGGTAGCTCGTTCTGTTCACCAGCCTGTTTGCGACTGGCTTTCCTTCGTTTGTGCCACAAGATCTGCATGACAAATATCTTTTTTGAGCACTTGCCCATCAAAAACTCATCCCCAAAACTGAATCTGAGTGTGATTTACGTGCCGAACCCTACATCCCAAAGCTGAACCGAAATCACCCAGGCCCGGACGTCCAGAGGCTGTACGCTCACCTCACTGCCGGCCCAGAAGGCTTCATCAGACAACAATCATGTACTTGGGGCTTCTTGTACTGAGAATTGTTATCAAGGTCTTGGGGTTCTATATCCACATTAGCCTTATAAAGGGACCCTTAACGTGGACATAGGGGCCCCTCCTGTGTCTTGTATAGTCCTTAATCTAGTCCCTAAGAAGCAAGTAACTTCAGAGGAAATATTGACTGTAGGCTATTGTAGGTCATGTGATGACTCTATACTTTGGACCCGTAGGGGGAGCTTTGAGGAATGAGTGGGCAGGCTGGGCGCAGGGCCTGGGGAGGGATTAGAGCATGGTTAAGGGTTAGGGTTTAGGAGTCTCAGTCAAGTTGCGTCACCTCCAGACAACAGAACTTCTTCTGCCCAGTGCTAGCTTTTCCCATTTTCTACTTGCCGCTGCGAGACAGATTTTTCGTGGGGAGTGGGGTTTATCGCAGAGTGGAGGCGCCGGTCCATATGAACCCCAACTACACGCATCCTTGATTTGCTGTCTCCTTCCTCCCTCGAAAATCGGAGTCAATCAAAACCTCCTTGCTCTGTACTCATGTCCGCAAGGCCTGTGAGTTGGAGAAGCGCTGGTATGGAAATTCGAATGCTACACAGGTTTAGCATTAGGGTGGGCTTAGTGTTTAGTGTTTAGGGTTTAGCTGTATGTGTCCCACATAACGCGCAGGCGCACGACAGCTGGATTGGAACTCCCTGGACCGGGAGTGTGACAAAAATTGTTTTCCTGTTCGGGGAAATCCTGCCTCGCAGCATACAGTTTCTTTGGGCTATATCCGGGAGAACTGAGGATAGTTTCATTCGAAACCATAAGTTGTGTGGAGTAGGCTCGGAACTCTGGTATAGAAAAGCCAGCTGACCTGGTGTTGCCAGACACCCTAAACCCTAAACCCTTAACCATGGCTTTCAAGTGCGAGTTTCGGAGATTCGTGCTGGATCTTTTAGAGGGGCTGTTAGGGTGGTTATAGCATGTTATAGCCTACTTACAGCTGCATGTATAACCCAGTTAGGAGCCTCTTCATAAATGTCCTCAATGGGATCTAATTACAACAGCAGGCATACAGGTTCGAATTACACTGACATAGCACTGCTTCGAGAAAGCCCTGGCTACAATGCCTCTACATAGGGCAGGCTTAAATCTAAACCCTGGGCTTAGGATTTGGGTTCGTCAGGGTCATGGGATGTCGTGGGCCACTTGCAATCCGCAAAAACGTGAAACAAAAGCTTCGCCGCCAGTTTAGCCAGTGGCAGGGTTCGGGATATTGATCTTGTAGTGGTCGCAGCATGTGCCCCTCAAATGGCTAGAAACCTTACTGGTAGTATGGAAATTGCTCTTATACAATCCCTATCTAACCTATTCCTTTATTCCCCAGTAGGAAAAGGTGGTTTGGGTCGTTCATACCGCAAGCCGGGGCCATGTGGAGCTTTCGTGACAGGTCCTCGAAACCAACGCCGTCTATGAGCCGTATGGTGTGTTTAAGGGGCTTAGGGTTCCCACTTGGCAGTTCTAAAGCCCAAACATATACCCATGCTAAGTTGGGCATGAGGTTTGCTCCCCGTGGTCGTCCTTGCATAATTCCCAAGACTAGTTAAGGGCCCCTAGCACCCATTCCTCACTCACAACTACTCAAACATGAGTAGGCGAAGCCCCAAGCCAAAAATCCTTCACGCCTAGCCCTGAAGACCTAAGCATTGAACACCTAAACACCTAAGCTTCAGACACAACCCTATAAGCCCTGAACACCTAAGCCTCAAGCCCTAGACCCTAAACCTCAAAGCCCCGAATCCTAAACCTTAGCTCTTTGATCTAAACGCAAGCCCCAGAAACCGTAAACGGAGTTTCGGCCAGGAGTCCATCAGCTACGAGCAGGCGCTGGCTGAGCAGAGCCCGATGATGCCTTGCGCCGCTACGTCGGGTGTAGGGATTTTGGGTTTTTGGGTTAAGGGAACTTACGCGGAAGCCCAATTTAGAAAGAGTTGAGGGATGAGAAATCGAATGGATAATGAAATGGGAAACTGGGGTTGAGAGGGATGTACGGGGTTTAAGGTTCAAAGTAGGTGTACGTCAAGTTGAGTTATAGGTGTAAGCCAGCTATACTAATAGGAGAGGCAAGATTCTCCAACGACTGGAGGGTTACTGTATAGCCTCCCTAAACCCTAAACCCGAAACGGCGTGGCTTCAGCTCTTGAGGTTCCAAAATTCACAATGTCTAATTTCCTATACAGTACATACTTTGGGCCCAAGTGGATTCCCGTTTGACTACGTACCTGTGGGCCTAAGTATGTATTGGTTGGACCTTTAGGGGGATGTATATAAGAGGTTGTGAGAAGTGGGGTCTCTTTGTGTGCGCTCGGTACGGCCAGTAACCCTTCGGCTGCCCAAAAGTGACCATCTCGACAACCGGCCACATTTGTTAGGCTGCCGATGGGAGCCCGTACCACCTACAGCACGGCCCTCTATTTGTGTGTGCAAAAAATGGACCCGAACTTTTTGGAAGCTGCCCACATATATTCCATGCTCGAGCTTCCTTGCATACCCCTTTAACGAGACCTGGGGACACCCAACCCTCATTTCGAGAAATCCCAACCCTTACAGGTCCAAGTACTCAAACAGTACATACATTTGGGATCAAGGTATCTAACCGGAACCCAGTAATCGGGCGCAAGTTGCGTCCTGCTTAGGTATTTGGACTCTTATAATGAGAGCCCAGCAGCCTTCGCTTTGAGCCCAGGTCATGGCTGGCAGAGCGGTGCCTCCTAAGGACATTGGGCTGTCCATGGTTTAAACCCTACGGTGTGGTCACGGCATGGGATGCTCGCTGGTGTGGGACAGACCAGGGCCGCTCGCACCCTTGCCTGGCAGTAAGCCGACCGCCCTGATTTCAATCCGATGGGGGCCGCCGTTGGGACCAGTCTTGGTCTAACGGTCAGACTTGGTCTGAGAGTGGGACATGCCAGAATTGGCCCGAGAGACATCGGGAGAGGCCTCGGAAGGCTGCTTTGGGAATGGTCCTAGCAGGGTTCAAAGACCCTATGCACATCTGGGGGAGGGCCCCGTCATGGTGCCCTGGATGGCGGCAGTCGCCCAGCTTCAAGACGTTCCCTGCCGCTCGCGAAGCTCCGGCAGCTTCGGGCTCTGTGTCGGTGTCAAGCCCTTAGACAAGACTTTAGGCCGATTTAGAAGTTTAGGGCTTAGGGTGGGGGTTCCTTCAAATCCTGCAAATGGGCCCAAAATTGGGTAAGGCATCACAAGTGATCAAGTTAAGTTTTTAATCCTAAACAACGAACACGGTTGAGGGTAAGTTTCACATTTAAGCGGTTAGGGTATAGAGTTCGGAGTTTAGGTGACGATGATAGCATGATTTTTGTTGCCCGCGGGGTGGTAAATACGGAATGTGTTTTAGGCCCAGTCTCCTCTAAACCCCGTTGTTTGGGTGTGGACGTTTGCTGAAGTTATGGCCGATGTTTTGGACCCTTCAAAATTTGAGGAATGTACTGCGCAGGGGACCCAACATCAATTTGCTGTTTTTCTGCTATCCACTATAAGCGCCAATATAAGGCCCATAAGCCGTGTTACCACGAAAATTATTGAGTCGAAAGATAACCAAAGTACCTGCTCGACGTCCTCCGCATCATCATCTTTGGCTGTTAGCTGCACTGTTGTCGATGCGCAGCCAGCTGTGGTCAGGGTCGTTCGCAGCATTACTGTGAAAATTGCTGCTTCTGCGCATGTCACCTTTACAACCAACCACTGTTGCGAAGGATGCGTATGTGTTCTCACTCCGTGGTGCATTACCAATCACTGCTCCCAATGCTAGTGTATTTGTTTCTGTTGTCCTCTTCCGTTGTATTATCAACATGCACATTTTTCATGTGTGAGGAGGGACAGCATGCTGCGCGAGCTGGGAAGGTGCGGACCAACCAAGCAAGCAAGGCCAGGTTGCTAAATCTGTGGGTTGCTAAAATCAGTCTAAATCTGCTGTCTCGTTTGAAAACCACGTAAACCCTACCCACAAACTTCGCCCGCCCGACCTGGACCACGCAGAACCTTCAAATTTGGGGTTAGCCAACCGAGAAAACGGAGAACATACCCTAAAGCTACAAACGCTGGGTTCCGTAAGGTCTAGACAAGCCTTGAACCCTCAGCAGCTTGGGCTTCCCAATCTCTAAACCGTAGACCCCCAAAGATTAAACCCCAAAACCCCAGACGGCAGAACCCTGAACCTTCAGTATAATCCCTGTTTTACCCCTATATAATCCCTAATATTACCCCTATAGAATCTCTAATATTACCCATACATAATCCCTAATATTACCCCTATATAAACCCTAATATTACCCTTATATAATCCATATATTACCCCTATATAATCCCTAATATTACCCCTATATAATCCCTAATATTACCCCTATAGAATCCCTAATATTACCCATATATAATCCCTAATTCGTACCCCTATATAATCCCTAATATTACCCCCATATATTTAGGACCCTGAACTCAAGCAAGCCGGAAGGCGTGTCAGTCGAGCTACTGCCAGCGACTTGGGGCCTGTATTTGCCACGACCGGGTGCCGGCATCCATGGCGGCCATGAAGCCCCAGGAGCTCCTCCTTTGGGAGTTAGAGTTTAGGGTTTAGGGTTCCATGGAAAGAGCACTCTGAGGGCTCCATGATTAATAAGCGGGCTTTTTGTAAACCTGAATCCCCAACTGTGACCACATTGACCCTTAAAGGGTCCACTTTGCTAAGTTGAGGGTTCCCGAAGCTTCTTGCTAATGTTAGCTTGGGGAAAGGTAGGTTGCCTCGAGAGTTTGTCCTGCATTCCTCTCGTCACTTGTGTGTGGCTGGAAGCCCTTGTAATTCTGGTCGGAAGTAGTCTGTGTCGTTTGACCGCAATAGGAGTCTCGCAGAGTTTTCAAAAGCTGCGGATATTTGATTTCAAGAAGAGTATCTTAGAATCTTAGATGGCTTCCTGTGGGCAGTGAACTTTCAGTGGGTACACCCACACAGGTGTTTTCAAAAAGCATAAGGGTCCCATTTTGAGGGTTGCTTCGAATCAGGGCGATCATTCTAGGCTTTAGGGGGTACCGCGACGCTGACCCCCACATGAGCTCTAGTCTAAACTCCTGGCATCCCCCTTAATAACCCTTAAATTAATCCCCTATATAGTCCCCTTCAATTCGTTTAGACTATACCTCACATGCGCAACTGCCTTTGCAGGACCGGGTTCTGGCGAAAGGCCGTCGCTGCAGTACGCCATGAGTTCGACCCGAATTTCGCGCGTCTTTTAAAAGAGCGCCGTCCGTTGCTACCAAAGGGATTTGGGGTTAGGTTTAGTGTCTCGAACCCTGGAGCCCCAGGGATTACGCCAGTTTAGATTGCTGTTGTCATGCAGATGCAGGATTTTGCAGATCGACCATTCAAGTAGACGTAGTATGTATGCCCCGTAATTAAGGCCATACTCCTATGCAATCAAGTCACCCACGTGTAATCAACCATCCCCGGGTTCTCTCCTCCACCTAATATCAAAAGCCCCCACGGCCCTGATATCAAACATTCCCCACTTATCATGGTATACACAATGGGAAGAGTAATGTCTGGGGACGGTCAGGGGGACTTAGTAAGCGGGTTAATTAATAACCCTTATAACCCATACAGTTACCCGAGTCCTACTTGCCTCCTTATTTACGTACATACTAAGTCCCCCTGACCCTCCAAGTAGGGTAGGGGATTCGCCTTTACATAACTCTTGGTTCGCAGTGGTAAGCTTCACAGGCCAGGCTTCCTAAACCTGGCGCGGTCGGGGGTTTAGGGCCTTTAGGGCCCCGAGGGTTTAGGGTTTGTAGAGTTTATTCAGGGGTTAGGGTTTTGGGCTTGTTTCAATGGAGGGTCAAATCGAAACGAAACTGGACATGGAATGGAAACTGGGAGCATGTATGATTTATCTGGATTGGATGGGATTGGCACATTAATGGGGTTTGCAGAAGTCGGGCGGTACCTTCTTGGGAGTCCTGATATTTCATAATCTAAAATATAGGTAATCGCATTTTGAGGTACATAGTAAGGATCATAGAATTTTAGGATACAAGACATATGTAGGTAGCGGGCGCCCCGCTTTTTCGAAGTACCCAAATCGTAGATGCCTCAATCCTTCGCACGCCTGAACTTACTTCTGCTAGTTGAAAAG
>CAJNIZ010046752.1:3284-21613 GCA_905231905.1 Symbiodinium pilosum
TAACAGCAACCCAGTAAACCGCGTGCCAGCAAGTCACAAGGGCGCCATGTGTTGCCACGGCATTGTTTGTCAGCTCGCTTCCGGGCGTCAACATTGTCGTGCCCAGAGATGTAGCACCTAAGCCAGGTGAGCCATAGAATAAACTCCTAGTATNNCTTAATAAGCCCTAGTATAGGATTTAGGGTTTAGGGTTTAAGGTTTAGGGTCTAAACTCCTAGTATCCCCCTCAATAGCCGCTAGGGCAGTCCCGTATGTAATCCCTTATATGTCCCCCTTTTAGGAATCTAGACTATAGCTCAGGTCATGTTTGATGGCTTCAACCAACGACGCATGAGATACCTTCCCTCTTTCATGAAGAAGATTGCCTGCAGGAATTAAATTTCATAGAAACACCCTGAAACGCAGAGTTACCAGCACAAACAATGCACCTTCCATCATTTGACTACCAACTCTGTGGAAAAGTGTGCAATTTCAGGGGCACGCTTCAAAACTTTCCGGAAACCCTGCCGGCAGTTTCCTCGAGTGAGGCGTGCTTTTACATACCGTAGATTCACAGTATGAAGCCCTAAATGCTAATTTCCATAAATAGCGGGAGCCCGATATAGACCCACATACGATTGTCCTTCTTATGGAGACCCCCAAAAAGAGCCCTAAACCCTGCAACCTAAACCCCCAACTGTCGGAAGCCCTGAATCTGAATCACACAGACCGATGTAGACTCAAACGCTATAGGTGTTTCTCAACAAACTGACGGTTCATGTAAATTGCTTTCTGGCTGTCAGTAAGGGAAAAAAAAGGGAATAAACTCCCTACAACTGTATGATATATTCTTTTATTCCCTACTAACCCAGTCAAATTGTGTACGGTTCAGGTCGGAAGTTTTGTGCGGGTTTTGGGCCAAGTTTATGCGGGCGTTCTGCGGGCTTCCGTTTAAAAGTTTTGCGTTATAGAACGCGTGTACCTAGTCTGGAGGGGTTAGGATCCCCTATATATCCCGATATATCCCCCCTAAACCCTAAATCCTAAACCCTCAACCCTAAAACGCCCGGGGAGCAGTTGCCAGCTTTTACCGGCTTGAACACCAAGCTGGATGCCCCAAACTCATGGCCGTAGAGCCCCCAGCCTTGCAGGGTGTAGGGTTCAGGGCCTAGGGGTAGTTTAGGCTTACGGTTCCCTTCAAATTCAAAAGGGAGAGAGAGAGAGAGAGAGAGAAAAATGTACATATGTATATGAAAACAGGTATATGGGTATTTAAGGGATATGTAAGGATGATATGGGGGTTTAAAAGGGCCTTGGGTTTAGGGCTTTCGGGGTTCCCCGGAGTGTGGATTGAGGGCAGAGGGATTTAAGGTTTAGGTCCTGGCGTTTAAGGCTGTTAGTTTAGGTTTTTGGGGCTTAGGGGTTTGACGTTTAGGGTTAAAGGGGTTTGGGGTTTGAGGCTTATGATTTAGGTTTTGCGGTTCGTGTACCCGTGCCAACCCATGTCGGCACATTCACCGGAAGCATAATTTCATTAGCTTCCCTCAACCCCAAACCCCTAAAGCCTAAACCCACAACCCCCAAACCTTAAACCCTAAACATTTTCACTAACTTCAACAACTTCAAGTGAAGATACGGCAAGTGATGATGACAATATAGAATCGCCGCGGCACCTCTCTCTGTCTAAGACCCTTTGATGGTAACCCGTGCTCCGCAGGGCAACTGGATGTGTGAAAAAAACTATCTGAGTGGGATGGGGTTGCTTATACCTTTATATAAATATGAATATATATACATGTGTGTGATTTAGTGTTTGGGGTTATCGTGGTTAGTGATGGAAAATCAGATGGAAAACGAAGTGGGCATGAAATGGAAACCGTGTCTTTATAGGGGTGTATAGTCCAGGTTCTAGAGGTTCTATAGGGGGAATGGCAAAGAAATTGGAAGCTAACATTGGAGGGGGTTAGATTTTAGGGCTTAAGGTCCCTAAACCCTAAACCCTAAGCCCTAAAACCCCAAACCCTAGACCCTAAACCCTAAACCCTAGACGAGACGTAGGCAACCCCAGCCCTAAACCCTGTCTCTCTCCTCTACACCCTAAACTTCTAAACCGTTTAGGTGTAGGGCTTAGGGTTTAGGGTCAGTAATCCTTAAAACTCCCCAGTCCTCCCTTGCTAAATGAAAGGACCGGCCTATGAACGCATTGTCGCCGGCAGAGAACATATCCAACCTGGGCAGGCTGTTCAGGGCTCAGGAATGGAGAATCAAATGGAAAGAAAAGGAAAATGACATGAAGATTCGAGGTTGCATAAGGATCTTCTTGGGCAATAGAAGGATGAAAACAATTCAGAAGCCTGCAATGACGCCATTTGGGATCGGGAATCTGTTTTGCTAAAACCACAAACCTAAAACAAGTCTGTTTGGGGACAATATTCCACCATATAAAGCGCATGCCTGGCATGTGGTCACTTTGAGATTTACAATCCACATTAACCACACGCTTGGCATAAGGCCATTTTGGGATAATATTCTAGGCTTGGGTTTTAGGTTTGGATGTCATTACAACTTGGCCAGTAGTTTTGGAAGCGCGCAAGGAAAGACCTGGTGCTCATCTCTGTTTGCGTTGAGGTGCTGATGACTGTAATGTAGACCCATGATTAATAAACCCCCTCCTTTTAAGGGCCTTAATTTTAGGATCCCTATTCTAATCCCTATTCAGGGGAGGGGGTTTATTAATCATGGGTCTACATTAAGCAATCAACCAGTGCTTCCTTACTTGACTTGGCGTCCCTAAGCCCTACACCCATGTGAGCTATAGTCTAAACTCCTTGAAGGGGGTTATATGGGGGATTATATAGGGGACTACTATAGGGGTTATTAAGGGGGATACTAGGAGTTTAGACAGTAGCTCATGTGGGGCCATGTGGGAATCTCATAGTAATACCACTATGGCCCCCCCATTAATCGCCGTCGAACCCGTAAATCAAATTTCTACAAGCTCCGCCCCGAGCTCCCCCGCAAACCCCCATAATGGATCCACTTCTAATCACCAAACTTCGCCAAAATTTCCCAAGGCCCCATGTTTAGGGTTCAGAGTGAAACTCCCCTGCTATTCCAGACCACATCAACCAGCCACCATGCTCCACCGAGGACTCTGCTGACATCATGTTCGGTTGCGAAGAATCGACTTAGAGCAGTGAACCATGATGTCAGTAGAGCATGATGCCCCTAAACCCTAGAACCCTAAACCCATTCTTGAACGGTACGAGAAACTCCGGGCATACTTGGAAGAGCTTCCAGCTTAGCTGGCACCCCTTGCCAATCTTCGCTCCATTCGCCTGACATGAACGTACTGGGCTTCGGGTGTAGGTTTAATGTAGACCCATGGTCAATAAACCCCCTCAGGATCTCTATTATACTTCCTATTAAGGAGAGGAGGTTTGTTACTCAGGGGTCTGGGTTAGGGTGTAGGGGGTCCTTGAGGGCGTTGGGTCCAACAGGCAGCCCCTTCAAGGTCTTCCAACAGACGATGAGTATGAGATACGGAAATACGAGCAACGGCTTTTGGCAATCAAGACGTGAAAGACTCAGATGATTTTGGTCTTCATCATGATATCAAAAGGTACGCTTATAGTATCTATTGGGCTTAAGGATACTAGAGCTGCAACATTTTTCAAGAGTGACCCAATTACTACGTGGCTCTGTCAGGGACTATAACATTCGGGACTAAGATGTGGATCCGTTCCTCATGCTCCTAATGACCACCGAAAATCAAAATTGAAGGAGCAGTTCTCAACTACTGCCCCCCCAACCATATCGTAATTGTTATCCAACTGTTGCTGAGTGGGGGCAGTACCCAAGATATGGACATTGGCCTTGCAAGATTAACGCTCCTTCTTATAATCCCCAAAAAATACTACAATCCGTGACTTAACATGCGATCTCTTAAAAAGGGGTCCCTAAGATTCGGAAAGCCCAACAGGGGAATTAGGGTGGCCTATCCGGGCCTATCGTCAGGATCCCGTATAGATTGTAACTTCACACGATGCAAGGGCTTTCATTATGCGAACCCTATACCCCAAGCACCGGCCAAACCCTAGCCCAAAACGAAAACCCAGCCCATCTTCAAGATTGGGCAAGGGTTCGTGAGACACTTCTGACACTGCATGATTCTCAAAGTTTAGGGTTCAGGGGTTTAGGGTATTGCTACATTCATTCTCTCGCCCCAGGCATAGATAGTTTGGCTCAGATGGCAGGACGGACTGTGATACTTGCGAAGCCCACCCAAGTTGTGCGCACTGTCACGAAGAGCTTGTAAGACAGGGTTTGAAGGACTTCCAGAGCCTGTACACCCTGACATACTTATGCGTATGCTCCTTTCTAGGGACTCACAAACAGGGAACCTAAACCTCAAACCCCTAAACCCTAAACCCCTAAGCCCTAAACAACAAGTATAGGCTAGGCTCTGGATCATAGATGCATCAGTGGGGTGTGGAGTGTAAACCTTGGGTCCTGCCCCCACCCTTGGGTTTAGGGTTTAGGGATAGCTGGTGTCATATTTAAGGCGCTATATTTCTGAAATACGTAATCTCCAACTGTTAATGAGTGGGGGGCAGTATCCAATGTATACCCCAAAACACTACTGTATGGGAGTTTGGGGTATCTGATGGGCTTAGGGGCCCTAGGATTAGGGTTTGGGGTTTAAGGAGTAGGGTTAGGATGGGTTAGGTAAGATACTTATAGAGGCTTACACAAGGGTTATTCTGGGCTTGCTCGGAAGGTATAATCCTTGAACCCTATATAAGGGCTCCTCAGAGTAAACCTTAAGTAAACCTTAAAACCTTGCCAATCTAAGAGTTTAGGATTATAGGGATCTGTGAAGGACATTTATGAAAGTTCAGGGTATGGGGCTTAGGGTATATCATAATAGTGGAGAATGGAACAGAGAATGAAATCCAAACTCGTATCAAATAGACATATGGGTTTAGTGGCAAGGCACGCACAATACGAAACACCAGCATTATCTGCAGTAGTAGTTCGAAAGATTGCAGGATATTGCCTATTTGTAACTTGGGCTTCCCGCTACATACCTAAACCCTAAACCCTTGACATGCTAAACCCCAACCCCCTTGTCCCTACCCAGCTCCCAATAGGCCTTGGCAAGCAGGCTCATCAGTGGAGTGAAGGACTGCCACTTCAGCCCAACCCTTGGATAGCGCCGAGTTACTTTTGAACATGCTCAATTCTAGAGTTTGTTGGCTTAGCCTATATTGAGTCGTGGCATACATAACATGTAGAACCCTAAAATCTAAGATGTAACCTGTTATCCAAAAAACAACCCAGCAGCGGTGAAAAGCCGGTGTTCACCACTGTGGAGACCTCAGAGGAGGAACATGTTCTCAACAGAGGGGGGAGCCCATACTTAGAGGGTCAGGGGCACTTAGCAAGTGGCTTAGTAATGGGGATCACCGGGGTTACTATATGGGTTATAGGGTTACTATCCTACTTACTAAGTCCCCTTGACCTTCCAAGTAGGTCCCTTTGAATACGCTACACCCTAAAATACCAGGGTTGGGGGTTATGATTTACAGTTTAAGCGGTGTTTAGGTTTTAGTGGTTCATCAAGAATGCAGGGGCCTTCGGAACCCTACAGGGATGCATCGGGATTTTCAGGGGGTTGCCGGGGTCCTTTGTATGGGTCTATTGAGAGGCCCTAAACCCTGAACCCAGACTGCTTTGATAGAACCCAATAGAAGCGAATGCAGAAGGAGTCTTCACAGGCATGTAGTAAGATGATGTGGGGCTCATGCGGGCGGTCGGAAAGGTCTTGATAATTCCACGTTTTGGGAGTCGAAAGTACCACGAGATGCATGACAGAACCTATCTAGCATCTGCTTAACAGACGCCAAACACCTACGCCCTAAGCCCTGACTAGACCTGGACCTCGAGGCTTTCTTAGGCCGAGACCCACTTGAGGCAGTTCCAACCACGAAGGGGTCCGCCGCTTGCTTCGGAAACCTGGACATTTGAGAGGTTCATCTATAGGGTTTGCAAAGGGTTTAAGGTTATATAGGTTAGGAGGACCCCCCACCGTGTAAAAGTGGTATAACAGGAATGTACTAGGACCCTAATATAATCCTTATTATCCCTTATAGTCACTATTACTGGGTGGGGGGTCCTCCTAAGTTATATAGGTTACATTGGGATCAGAAAATGACACGAATTTCAGAAATTGAGCCAAGTTGGGACCATTGTCAAGTTTAGGGTTCGGGGTTTAGGGTCACCATTTGTGCTGGGTCGGGTGAGCTTGCTACTCTTTGGCCACGAAACACGGCCCAGGATCACATTCTTGGCGACCACCATCTCAAAAGCAGAGCCTCAGAAGGCTTGGGGCTTAAGGTTTAGGGTGTAGGGAACACGGCGTTGGGCTTAGGCACTTTCGGTCTGCAACTGCAAGCACGCAAGCGTGCGTGACAAGGATTGTGCAGATTGCTTCGGAGAGCGTCTTGGCGCCATGAGAGCTATAGGGTAGTTTCAATAAATAGGGGACCCAAAATATCGACACCAAATACTACAAAATCTATTTTTCCCGGCCCCAAAAAACTACCCCCCAATATGGGAAACCGACATGAGCCATAGTCTAAACTCCTAGCATCCCCCTTAAAAATGTCCTAAAAAGGGACCCCTACATAACTCCTACGTAACCCCCTTTAAGGAGCTTAGACCCTAAACCCTATATGATCCCCTATATAACCCCCTTTAAGAAGTTCAGACTATAGCTCACATGGGCGCGTGAGGGAGCGGAAGATGGGCTCAGACAACGGCTGGCGCGTCCATGCGCCCTAAACCCCAAAGCCCCGAAAACAGGGTTTAGGGTTTAGGGCTTAGGGTTTAGGGTTCTATGTGGAAATGCTCCCCAAACAGCTCAAAAATCCTCGTGGGTACCGCATGGATTTGGGGGCTTCACGGTTGAGGTTGGGATTACTTTAGGGTTCAGGGCTTAGGGTTTCGGGGTTTAGGGTCTAGGGCTTACATTATCAGAGCATTGAAACATCCAGGTGCTCTAGTTGGGCAGCCTATGTGAAGAACATTCGGGATCGGTTGCCAGTCTACCGGGCGCGCATTACGGAAGTAAGCAACTAAGTCCCTATAGTTGTTAGTCTCTGTAACCCTAAACCCTAAGCCTGCAGAGTCCCTCTCAGTCCCTACGCCGACTAAGCACCCACGACCCTAAATCCTAAGCCTCGAACCTTACATCCCAGACCCGACATCCTGTACTCTTTGCCATGTTCCTTTCCGTTTCCCCCATAGTACTATGTGTGTGTGTTTATATATGTATATATGCATCTTTACCTACAATCTTCATTCTATATAGACATATGCGCGTATGTAGTCACAATATACCCTCTTATATCTACATATATGTATATATATACACATATGTCGGTAGTTTCCATTTTCTTTTCCATTCCCTACCAAGCACTAGGGAGTAGCGAGCCGCACTGAGGGAAAGAGGGGTGGCTTTCACACGGCTTCGGGTTTAGGATTACAGGGAGTTAGGGTTTAATTAGGGTTGAAGGATGCAGGAAACTACATGGGTATTTTCAAGAAAGGGGTCCAGTTCTCGTACCACCGAGGCTAACTACCGTCTCATATTTTGAAAACCTACAAGGGGCCCAGAATTTGCAGAACAACTACATTCCCTCCCCCTCCGAACCATCTGCTCCGCACATCCAGCGTGCTGTTGGCATCAATTCTTGAAAGCAACCAGAAAATTCTAGTCAAAGGCGCAGCCTAAACCTCAACGCTGCACCCTAAACCAATCACAACACCGGCCAAGAAACACATGGGCACCACGATGCCAGCCAAGAGAGATAAGATAAGAAGTAGGATTGATATGTTCCAAAGGTCTCCACCTTGCATGCAGTCTAGGGTAAAGTTTAGGATTTAGGGTGTAGGGGTCGGAAAATGACGTGATCATAGTTGGGCTTATAAAAGAGATTATTCTTGGAGGGTCAGGGGGACTTAGCAAGTAGGTTAGTAGCCCCTGTAACCTATATAGTAACCCCAGTAATCCCCATTATCCATCTACTTACTAAGTTCCCTCACTTTTCAAGTAGGGGTTAGGGAAATTTAGGGCATGTAGGGAAGCCTGAGTTTAAAAAAAAACACATTTGGAATGTACTCATTCTTTCAAGAATCTAGGACTATAATTTGGTAATTCTTCTGGTCTCTACATTATGAAATTAGGGTTGGAGTGTTGCCAGAGGTGCGGCGGGGGGGCGGGGGGGGAGGCACCGTATGAGCTACAGTCTGAACTTCTAGCATCCCCTACAGCAGTCCCCCTATAGAATCCCTTATATAACCCCCTTCAAGGAGTCTAGGCGATAGTACCTATGAACCAATGTAGTCCCTCACGGTTCCAGAAAAAACGGAGAAAAAAAAGACACCAAAACCAATGGGACCGGACCGATACCTTAATCCGTCAAGGCTCTCACGGCGGTAGAGACATCCTTAGGTGGCGAGCATGCAGTGCTTTCTGATGCTAACCCCTTGTCCCTTGGCTGATACGGGGCTTTAGAATGAAAAACTGCAAGTTACCTCTTGAGCGGCCTAAACCCTAAAACTGTGTCCCGAAACCCAAGCAACTTGACCCTAAATCCTAAGTACTAAGCCATAGGCAAGCATCTCCATCTACCACGAACCTTGGTTGCTCTTTGATCCTCACAACAAATTGAAAATGTTTGCTCCCTTCAGGTGAAAAAAAGAACCTCAAAAGGGCTCAACGGAAAAAAGTCGCACAACCTCCCGTCAAGAAAGCCTCAATCCCTACACCCTGGATCCGCATAACGCCCTGCAAGGGTCCGTAATCTAATGTGGCGCCGTAAACCCTAAACCCTACACCTCTTATATAACTCCGTAAACGCTATGAACCGTACGAGTTCAAATTGTAGTCGCCAAATCGCCAAATATACCCTCACCAATGTTGTATATTTCAGAACCCTGTACACACTTACCCAAAAAACCTACATCATATACCCTGCTCCCTGTAACTTTAACCTGTATAAAACCCCGTTATCCATTTTATTGTGCATTTTCTTTCCCATTTGATCTTCTGCTACTGGGGCAACATAGCCCATGATGATACCAACACAAACTAAACCCTCAACATTGCCCAGGTCTCTTGGGCAATCCAATTCAAACCTTAAAATCCCCCTAATATGCTAGGGAACATGGACCCCAAGGCAGGAGCAACAGGGACGCCAAAGTGCCGGATGATGTAGAGGCCCATGGGAAAAAGCACCGCAAGCTTGATCCTGATCTATATATACATCAGCCCTATGTGGGGATATATATGGTCTAGGGTTATGTAAGGATATGTAGAGTTTACGGTTGATAGGGTTTAGCCTTTGGGTTGAGGGCTTAGGGTTGTCTACAGGTCCTGGTAAAGCAGGCACCATTGGGGCTGTACTTCCTTACAGGGGCATCCAGACCAAAAAGTGAATCTATCTTATGGCTATGGCGGGGGCTGGCTTTCTGAACAACTACCACGTATACTTACATATATGCACATATATTTATATATGTATACAGGCTAGTTTAGAATAATTGCAAATCTCAATTTAAGGCCATTTTGGTGCTATTCCCTAAATAAACCACCATTTAGGGTGAGGTTGGGTGAGGTCGCTTTACATTGCCCAGCGTATATATAATCTACACTCCAGACTCCTGGTATCCTCTCTAATAGCCCCGATGTCGCCCCTGCAAGGACGTTAGACAATAGCTCATAGAAATGTATAGGTCCTTTTTAGAAGGTTACGTATGCGTATATGAACCATAGTCTAAACTCCTAGTATCTCCCTTAATAACCCCTAATAGTCCCCTGTCTAATCCACTATATAACCCCCCCTTAGACTGAAGGAATTTGGACTATAGCTCATATGTACCATAGACAAAAAACCTTACAGGGGGGTATATAGGGGATTATATAGGGGACTATTATAGGGTCTATTAAGGGGGATACTAGGAGTTTAGACTATGGCTCATATGGGAGCATACTCATTGGGGGAGCCTGGGAACATAGTCGAATCATGGAGACCCAAAGGGAAAACAAAATGGAAAACATAAACGTGGCTTAAGGGTTTAGGGTTTAGGGTTTAGGGCTTAACCTAGACCCGTGATGAATAGACCCCCTCCCCTTAACACGGATTCTAGTAAGGATCCTAAGAATAAGGCCCTTAAAAGGAGGGGGTTTATTCATAGTGGGTCTACATTAGGGTTTAGCACACAGGGATCATGTAGGATTTGAAGGTAGAGTGTCTGGGCAGGCACATTATTATATGCGAGTGTTGTACATCATGGTAACCCTCAGAGACTAGAGGAGACTACCTGTTTATAACTTGGTGTTCTACTTAAGTCCAAGATGCGCGGATTTTCCCCTCAAAAACCCTAGACCCTAAAATTCCTCTAAAACAAAAGATTCAGGGACCGGAACTTTCTAGCGTTGGAGCCACATCATGCCGCCCTGGCAAGGCATGCAAAGAACTATTCTAAGGTTGGACCTATGTGAACTTATGATCCCGATTAAGGGCTTAGGGTTTAGGGTACTGTATATAGTCCCCCTTAAGTAGATAGAATATGGGGTATATAGGGATCTTATTGTAACATACCCAAAGCCATATTCTATCTACTTCAGGGGAACTATACCTCTTATATACCATAAAACAACATACAAACCCGATTTTAAGGGCCAATGGCTAGAACCCCCAAAAAAGTAGTAGTGGCCCACATGGGCCCCCATGGTGATCACCTTGGAACCATGTTACCATGTTAGGGTTTAGGAGTTTAGGGGTTGAGGGTTTAGGGGTATAGAGTTTAGGCAGGGTTTAGGGTCCCAAGCCCAAAACTACCACATGCCTGCGAGGGTCCACAAACGGAAGACGCGGCCGGCAATCATGCTCAAGGAGACAGCCAGGACATATGGAAAAATGCCGTGCGATTTCTTCGATTCCTGTCCGCTTCCATACATAGGGCCCGCTATAGATCTCAACACTCTAAACCCCAAATACTAGACACCTTATTACAAATTCTAGGGGCCTCTCTAAGAAAGGTCCACTAATTTTAGAGAACTCCCCTCCTGTCTTCGTTTGACCATGAAGCGGCAATCTACACTGCTGCCCATGACCGTCTTCCAGGCAGGGATCTTTGTCCCAGCGGGTATATATGTCTGATCCATGGTCGCTGCTCCTTTCAAGGGCTTTAAATTTGGACCTTTAGGTTGACACCTTGGATTTAGAACCGGAAATACCCTATTTGGGGATGTATTCCATGACTCCTGGGTACCCAAACCCGATGGTACAAGCCCTAAGGGTACAAAGGAAAAGTCTCTGATCCTTCTCCCAGCACAGAGCCACCGGTAATGCATGTCCCAGGCCCCACAAAGGACCTGGCCATTTCAAGATTAAGGGCTTACGTTTAGGGTTTACATTCATCGCAGAATCTCAAATCAAGCCGATATAGGAGCATTTCCTATTGACTGGCGTGAAGTCAGGTCGGAATACGTTGCCCGGTATATGATCCCTGCACCATATAACCCCAGATGGCCCATATATATTTCTACATGAATTGCGTACAACCTCGTTAATATTTGCCCAGCGTATACTCCCTTCAGGATCCCAATAAAATCCTAAAGAATCCTTGTATGAACCTCGCTTATATTTCTACAGACCCCAAACCCTCAACCCGAACCCTAAACCTCAAACCTTAGACCCTAAACCCTATACCACGAGCCCCCTAAGTCCTACACCCCAAGCTCCAAACCCTAGCCCCTACACCACGCCCTAAAACCTAAACCCTAACCCTGCTTCTCATTTGAGTAACGTTTTTTTGGTGGTTGAACCTAGTAAGATTATATTCCTTTCTATAAAATACTATACCCCAAAAGGAGGATATAATCTTATTCTATATTGGGTACCATAGTATCCCCAAATAAAATACTACTGATGTGCCCAGATGACCGCTCACCAATGCACAGCCGCTTGCATGTCATCTGCCATCGAGCTTGGCCCGGCGGCTTGTCACTCTGACCTAATAGGGTTTAGGGTTTTAGGGTTTAGGGTTTAGGGTTTAGGGCTCAGGGTTCAGGGTTTTGGGGGGGAAGATATAGGGGTATATAGGACTTATATGAAGGATAATGGAAAACAGAATGGAAACTCCTTTAGTATGTTCGGGGTTTCTTGGAGGGTCAGGGGGACTTGGTAAGCAGGCTAATTATGGGGATAGCTGGGCCTACTACATGGGTTATAGGGGCTCCTTGATTCCAAGTAGGGGTTGGGGGTTGAGGGTTAAGGGTCTAAGGGCTTGGGGTTTAGGGATTGAGGGTTTGAGGGTTTGGGGCTGTAGGTTGGGAATTGCCCCACCCAGAAAGTCTAAGGGCTGTATAAACTTGTCGGATAAATAACATCCAACGTTTGCTGAGCAGGGGCAGAGTCAAAAGCTTGCTGTGGACACCATCTGAAATTGCTTTCACTATCCCGGCGAACCAGATGCTTAATAGATGAATGCGGTACCACTGGCAATGACTAAATTTGGCATCGGAATGATGAGGAACATGCTTTTCAACAACCACCCTAAACCCTAAACCATGGCATCCAGAAGTTGAGCCCGAGCTTCAGCGCGACAAGGAGATGCAGTTAAACGTCGTTAGGCTGGCGGTAAACGCATCCTCTCCTTATAGGGCTTATGGTTTAGGGTTTAGGATTTAGGGGTTTAGGGGTTTATGGTTTAGGGTGCGGGAAGGAAAAAACAATGAAACCTACAGTAATCAGGAATTCAGGGGTTAGGGGTTTAGTGCCTAGGGCATGGAAAACGGGATGGAAACATTCAACACTTCGTAATGGAGGGTATATGGGGGCTAGTAGAAGGAGATTTCATCCATTCCGTACTATACTACTAACCACCACGTCTCCGATTGTTAAGAGGTCCGCAGACAGGTAGGCAGCAGCATTGGTTGGGGATGGCATCCAGCTCCAGGCAACGCCAGTGCCGCCCATGCCCTAGCAGCGGGGAGCCACAGAGTTCCATTTCTGGGATAGACTTAGGGGCCCTAGATTTTTGAAAAGATGATGGCTTGATAAAACACATATAGGCACAAGAATATTCAAGGCTCTCAGGCATATCCCTTGTTAGAAGATAAATGGAAAATCAGCAAAGAAAACTCAGGCTACTGATGCCTTCAGGGCATAGACGCTGACAGAGCCAGAAAAGTGGAGAATCCAATGAAGAGAAGACTGGGGTGTACACTCCCGGAAACTCACATGAAAACCCAAAAAGGGCACCATAAAGACTACAGTCCTTCTAAAAGGGGGCTATATGGTTTTCCATGTTAGTTTGGGATAGTGTAAGGTTTGGGGGTGATTCCAAATGAAATGGGAACGGAAATTTTTATGGTAGTTTCCCAAATAAGCGGGGGCAAAAATATAGGCCCCCAATTACTATAGTCCTTATAATGGGGACCCCAAGATGGTAGCCATAATTTTGGGAAACCCCTATATGGGGCTTTGTATTCAGCTTTAATAAGGAGACCACAAAATAAAAAGGGAAAAAGTGTACTATTGGGGTAGCTGGGTAGGGATGGTAACAGAGGAGTCCTAAACCCAAAACCCTAAACCTTAAACCCCAAACCCTTCTTAAAAGCGCTAGGGATATCTATATATATGTATATATCCCCATATAACAAGGATAACTGGCTGGATGGGGATGATCTCGGGCAGTTTGGTAATGTGTCAGCTACTTACTAAGGTTTGGGGTTTAGCGTTTGGGGTTTAGGGACCTAGTAGGGAATAAGGGGATTTGATCCTTTTTCGCCTACGCTGAAAAATAACCCCTGCATAATGTATTCCCTTGTTCCCTACTAACCCCAGTAAGTATATAGGCTAAACCTACAAACCCTAAACTGCTAAACCCCATTGGTAATGGTGCAGGGTATTCAGTCAGAACAACTCCCTACACTGCCCAAAGCCCTTTTTTGCAAGAGACCTTGCGGTTCTCTGCCCGGAACCCTAAACCCTAAACCCCTAAACCCCTAAACCCTAAACCCTAGACCCCTAAACCCTAAACCCCTAAACCTAGGGTTTAGGGTTTAGGGACGAAGCCTGGCCTTCATAAAGATGTTGTTTAGAAACGACTGCCCATTCGCCCGAAGAACGGTTGCTGCCGAGTCAGCCAAAACAAGACCTTAGATGCATCTGGCGCTTATCCCAACTTAACCTTTTATATATGTTGGGCCCCGCCCACGGGTTCCTCAACTACCCACTTCTACGCAAAACTTCCCTGCTATCCTGATTATCTCTTCCCCCAAATAACCTTAGTTGGGAGGTAACTTAACAGGGAGAACGAGTTCTATGAGGGGGTGGGGGGTAGTATGGCAACCCATTGTGCATCTTAACCCCTCCCCCCCCAACCCCCCTCCCCCTCAAAAAAACACAAGAAGTTATCCTCCGGACAGGTAAGAGACAGATCTCAAAGCGAAGCAGATAAGACGTGCTGAGTTCATTGCGTCCCTCCTCGAAGCTAGGTGCGGATTACGTGTTAGGGTTTAGGATGTGAGGCGTCGGTGTTAGGGGTTTTATGGTAGGTGGAAAATCTTGCACAACTTGAAACATTGAAAGACTCCCCCCCATCCGAAGTAGGGAGATAGCTGCTATATACAAGTGTATAGATCATATCATATACAATTATAAAAACGTGTGTATATATGTGTACATCCGCAAAAAAAAAAAGACATCGAAATGAGATGGAGATTGGGATGATACGGGAGTGTAAGTTTTAGTTGCGAGGCACTCTTGGCACGAAACATGAGTTCATCTATCATGATACATATAAGGGCCTACAGGCTATCGGCCGGTTTTACCTTGTGTGTGTGTGCTTATCTACCTAGGACCTAGGCTTTAACCGGACAAAAAGTAACGCACTTTAGTCTTGACGGTACCTAGGATTGGCTTCATTCATTTGCTTCCTCAGCATCCGTCCTTCAAACGCCCCAAGAGAATCCACTTCGCTGCAACTGCTGCTGCGAGAATCACGAGATCGTTCAGCAGCATGATGGCGACCAGAATGGCAGGCAGGATGAGAAGTCCTGAAGTGTCTCAGCGCCCACATGCTTTCCGAGGACTTGAATCAAAGAACCACTTTCGTGTAAGATGGAAATGAAACAATCACTTGAAAAAGTACAGCCTTCGCAGGCCAGTTCTGAGTGATCAAGCAGACACAGCCCTCTTGAAAAAAAATTCTTCAGGAGTGCGAAAATGAGCCTAAACCCTAAATCCAATGCCAAAAATCCTCAACCCTAAAGCCTAAGCCCTAAATCCTAAACCCTATGCCCAAAATCCTCAACCCTAAGGCCTAACCCTAAATCCTAAAACCCTCAACACCGGCTCTAGGATCCCACTGGCAAATCCATGGCAGGCTCCGGCTGCCGGCCGCCGAAGAACATAGGCATGTACTGATATGCTAAAACCTGGGCAGGGGAGGGGGGGTTTAGGATTTGGGGTTTAGGGTTTAAGGTTTAGGGTTTAGGTTTAGGGCTTAAGGTCTAGGGTTCGGTGTATACTAAAGCCTGCGTAGGGTGTGGGGTTGTGGGCCTTGGAGGATTGGCACTCGGTAGGGTTTGGGCCTAAGCCCTAAACTCTTTCGGGAGTTTAACCCTAAACCCTAACCCCACTTAGCCCTAAACCCTAAAACCTAAAACCCTAAACATTTAGGTTCAACTTCTGGACGGGGATTTGAGATAGTGGAAGTGTGCATTGAAGTCTGGCCAGAACATCGCACAAGAATTTGAACGAGTTGGGGACCGGGTTTTGGGTTTAGGGTGTAGGGACCCGTTTCGAAGAAATGAAACAAGGATCACGTGAGAAATGGGATGGCCATTTCTGGAAGCTGGACATGGGATTGCGCCAGAACTGACAGGAACAAAGCTTTACGCTCGAAGGATCCGGGAACATTGGATGTAATAGCGGTTTAGGGTTTTGGGTTTTGGGTTAGGGCCTGGGGTCTAGGATTTAGTGTTTAGGGTTTAGGGTTGGCATAATCCCTTCCCCCTGATATTAAACCACCCCACCCCCCCACCTTATTAAATACTACCATTATGTTGCATATTATAACATATTAGTGGTATTTACTCTTGGGGGGCGGTGGGGGGTTTACTATTAGGGGAGGGGATTAGATGTGAGCAGATTGTACCTCAAGATTCGCGATGAAGCGGGGACAACTTACTGGTGCAAATTGTTGGGAGCTCGAAAATTTGTCAATTGAACTTAGGCCTTTGCGTTCTGGAAGAGGGTTTAGGGTTTGGAAGTCTGAGTGTAGTACATCAAGCATTCCAGAAAACTTCTACGAACACCCAAACCCTACACTAGGAAACAGGAATTCCTGCAGTTGTGCTTGCACTGGTTGAAAAACGACAGGCAACAGGGTCTAGGTGCCCAGGGTTTGGAGCTAGAGGGATCCATAAGACACAGGAAACACTCAAGACACCTAGCACCATCAGTTTACTACGGTCTTGTTAGACAAAAACCAAATGAAGATTGAGCGGCTGTATGCGTATGGCTTCAACCACTTCTAACCCTAAACCTTTACCACCACTAACAACACGGCAAAATGTTGCTGACAGCAATCCAGATGCGGCCACATCTGTCAGGAACCTGGTGATTCCAGGGTTTAGGGGCTGGTTTGCGCTTGGGGCTCAGGCTTGGGGGAGTTCCAAAAAAATGTGGGGGTCCTCTTTGGGGGCAAGTGCTCTAATATGTTGGGGATTGTTGGGGTGAGGCAACTCCTATCTAGGCGCAATGTCATACATCGGAACCTGGTCGAGGGTTGAACTTAGCGTCCTCCCTGGATAAAACCAAACACGTGCACCTTATTCTGAACCTGACCACCTGACCGGCGCGCTGCTGAAATCTAATGTTCCGCTCGCATATCCCCAAACAAATTCATCCCTATTGTAAGCACTCCAAGTAGAGACCCTCAAGTCTCGTCTTCTAGGTCTGGACGTACATATGCACATAGATACATATGTACGTCTCTCAGACTCTTCTTCTTCTCACAGTTGCACGCCCTCCCGCAAGCGCGAGCGCCGCGGCAATGCCTCGAGCTGGGCAGTGCCCGTCCATGTCCCGTCGGCGTGAAACCCCTCCTACTGCAATCACACCCACAGGCATTCATAAGTCTCTCTCTGTCTCTCTCTTTCTTTGTTTCAGGGCTGCAGGAAGGTTCGAGGACCCTCCGCGGAGCATTGCTCCGAGCCCGCGCCTCTGCACTCCGCGCTGCGCACTCTCTCTCTCTCTCTCTCTCTCTCTCTCTCTCTCTCGTCCCTGCATTAGTCCTGTAAAGCCCCTTCACCCCCCTCAAAAGAAACCCAAGGAACGGGCTCAAGCACAAGTAGAACAGCAAGATCCTCACTGGATAGACGATTGTGGCAGCCAGCAGGCCTCAGCAATTCTTCCCTCCAGTATTAGCTAGCTGAACACCCCCAGCCCCAAAACACCTGGCCTGGTACTGGAAGGGTCTGATACCAGGGGCGCCGGGATGTGCTGAATGTCAGGAGGGAAACGAAAATCATGACGCCACTTGAAGCGTCAGGGGCTTAGTAAGCAAGCTTGTACATACTCTTGATCCCGATAAGCCAGATGGTAATCCCAACTGTCCCCATTATTAACCTAGTTGCTAAGGCCCATTGATCTTAACCCTGGACCCTAAACCTTATATGATGAAGTGGTTCCAGTTGTCTTTTCCATTCCCCGACATATCCCTACATGCTCCTGTATGCCGCCCTAATAGGGACTGAGCCCGAAACCTTAAACTGTGGGATATGATGATGACTCTCAACCCACAACATTCAACCAATTGAGACGAGGTTCAGGCTTTTTGGGTCAGACGGGGGGGGATGGCATGGGGATCTTGTTTAGAGGTAAGGGTCAAAGGTTTAGGGTTAAAGCTTCAGGGTCTAGGGATGTGCTATTCAGAGAATCTCTCAAAAGCATGGGTCCTGTATTAGAGCGGTGCCTTCAAGGACAAATGTCTTCGAATATAGGGGACCCTTAAGTATATTATCAGCCCCACAAAGCAGTGTGCAACTAGAGCTATCCTATTTTGTACATTCGCTTGTACTTCATCCCATGGACATGACAGTATACGTTCCGGAGCTTAGACAAGCTGACCGGCCGCAGCTGCAGACAAGAGAAAATAGTAGTAATAATAAAGGACAATAATAATAGAACCCAAATAAAAATGACTGTAAAAGTCATAGTCGTCAATAGTAGTAGTAGTAGTACTAGTAGTAGTAGCAGCAGCAG
>CAJNIZ010046753.1:10614-38984 GCA_905231905.1 Symbiodinium pilosum
CCCCCCTCCCTCCCCCCCCCAAAAAAAAAGATGATCACACCACCAACAAACTCTCAGTCTCAGCCCCCCAACCGCCTGCAGCCTCAAGCACCCGGCAGCCCAACATGAAAAGTCTTTTCAAATCCCCAAACACCTAACACCATGGGTCTCCCCATCCTAAGGCGAGACTATCAAAAGCTTTGAAGACTTCAATCCCAAATTTCAACTGCTGAAGGATCGTTTTCCAAAACGTCTTCGCTGACATCGATGCAAACAACATCATCGCGCTGTGTTCCTGCTTGGTCTTCGAGCCTCGGGCCTAGTTAGCTACTGCCCTAAGGGTCCCAGTATCTAATAAGGGTGTCTTGTAATGGGGAGATATACGGAGATAGCTAGAGTGTAGGGTTGAGGGTCATGATTAAGGGTCCAAGTGCCCCAGAATTCGTCTGGAAGTTTGAGAAAACTGTAGCAAAGGAGTTGGGAAACTTTGGGGGACCCAGCACTTGTGGAATACTTTGTATCCAGTCAAGAAGCACAGTGCACCCCACTGTCATGCGTTTCTCAGTAGGGAGCCCCATCGTCCACAAAGTACTGCCAACAAGCCATAGCCTGGAGTTTTTGGCTCTAAACCCTATCCTACCCAAACAGACATGGAAGCTGATATGGTCCCTGTCACACGGATATTAGCCATTGCAGGGCTCGTGTTGGGCTTCTGTGTTAGTTTGCTGTTTCATTAGCCCTAAGCCCTACCTGGACCCCTAACGTAGGTAGAATTTTAGCCTTTTTGGTTGTTTTTAGGTGTGTAGGGCCATTATTTTACATACTTTTGGGCTTCAGGTAAGCCTTAAACGTGTTCTAAAACGGGATGCCAGGCATTTTCGCTTCCGCCCCACAAGTCCCGAGGCTTGCAAACAACTTGTTGAAACCCTGCTGTGATACCTAAATGCCCTAAAACCTTATAGTTCAGGGTGTATAGGGCTTAGGGATGTTTAGGGTGTATAGGGTTTAGGATTTATAGGGAATTTCCCAAGATTAGGTGTATTTTTGGGTGTCCCACAAAAAGGATTCAGTATTTTGGGGTCTACATTTGGGTCCCCGTATTTCTTCAAACCACCATATCTCTGCATGTCCCCAAGGGTTTCTGGAAGTATCCTCTTTTCTTCACCAGCCCAATTTGGCCCCTAAACCGTAAACCCTAAACCGTTTTCACTTTGGGGACCTTAAAGACCCCTGCAAGCTAAGTATGGCGGGGACACCGATAGTAAGATGATTTGGTAACCTACCCACCCCAGACTTGAAATCTCAGACCCTATTATAGTCATGTGATAGTTCTAGGGTCCTTTATCATAAGTGGTGGGGTTAATCCTCCAATTACGTAATATGTGGGCCGTATACAGGGTGACTTGACTTTCAGGAATACCCCATATGCCATCTGTAGAAGGACGAGTAGCTACCAGTATCATGTTCTCATCATCCTAATATAGCCATAAAACCATACTCCACAAGCCCAATTCAATGAAGATATAGGATGGGGCTGAGGGCTTGGCGTCTACAGTTGGGGGCGGAGGGCTTGCGCCTTTGACTTCAAGAGGCCAAATAGCCAACGAATGTCCAAATGTTCGGGGAGACCTACGGTGGTTACCCTAAACCCTCAGCCGTACATGCCTCATATTCCAATGATTACAGTATCTTGGGGATCCTAAATGGTGCAAGATTTCTTCCATCAGAGTTCAGAGTTTAACTGAGTCCTGAAGATCTTCAGGCCTTGCTGGCTTCCCTAGACGTGGCGTAGCATTGTTTAGTGTTTAGGTTTTAGGCCGGAGGGGTTCAGTTACTAGGGCCCTTTTGGAAACTTCCTACAGTCAGAGGTAGCGTACCCTATGTTTGGAAATCCCCATATGGAGCCCTAAACTGTAAACCTTTCACACCTTTCCAGCAGTTCCTCTACCCAAAGCCCTGCGCACAATACCCCCAAACCCCAAGCCTTTTGTATAAAGCCCTAAATAAACCCTAAATTGGAGCCCTGCACATAAATCCTTAGCCCCGATCCCTTCACACAAACCCTAAGCCCCTCAAGTTTTCCAAGCGCTAAGCCCCAAAGCCTTTAACCCGTAAACCCTAAGCACCGGAAGCTTTCAGTCACAGCCAGGCGAGAATGGGGCAGTGGAACTCCGAGGCAAGCAATCACAACTTAGATTATATATTAGGTTGGTATATATAGGGATAATGGAAAAGAAAATGGAGGCTACTATTCAGGGTTTAGGGTTTAGCATTTGGGGCTCAGGGCTTGTATAAAGGCCAGGGGAGTCATCGCCATGACTTAACATGGCTAAGGTATCTGTAGGGTTGTTGGGCTTTAAGGTTCAGGGCGTTGTTCTGAGGGGTGGTAATGTACTTAAATTCTATAGGGTCTCTTGGATTTGGAGGAAATGTGATTGCTTTTGAGCTGGCAACTGCTGCAGGATCTTAGCGGCTCCTTCCTTGCATCATGGGCCTTTGTTGGCATTGTGATTTGATTTCTTAAAATCACACAACCTTTTCACGGGGATTTTGGGCCCCAAGGCCCTGAAAGAGTAGCAGCTGATGCTCACGATGCTGGCCCTCCAGGGTTTTAAGTCTCAGCAACAGGCGCTCTAGGTGGCGTGGTAGTGTAAAAATGTGGGCTTCCAGCTCTTCCATTAACGCCAACGCCTTCAACTCAAAATCCCAAAGCTGAAGCACCAAAATCCTTCCCAACACCACTATACAGCACACGAACACAACAAGCAACGTCCCACACCCCGCGCGCCCTACACCGAGAAGCAAATTAAGTTTATACCCCATACCTCCAAACCTTTGCTGCAACCAAGAAACAACGCATGGAGGAATGGACCCCTATCATAAGTAGCCCCCATATAACCCACAATTGTATAGTAGTTCCATTTTCTTTTTGATTTCTTTATTCCCGCGTAACAACGAAGCAAGAACACCCTACCAACCCTATACGTGCCGGCATGAATTCCTTATCGCCAGTCCTTTATGAGGGCTAAGAACCCGTATGTAATATGAATATGTTTTAGAGCCATGAGCGCAAATCCGAAACCCTGAACCTTGGTAGCATCCTTATGCAATATGCGGGAACAACCACTAGAGCAAGCAAAAAACTGCGCTCTTTCTGGCAGGTGTAGGTGCCTTTCACCTCGGGCTGGAAGTTGCAGGACCATGTGGGTCCCTGTAAGGGGGCAATAGGGGGTCATAATTGTAGGGAGGATGCAGTCGCACATATATGTAGACATATGTATACAGGCTTCAGGGTTGGTGGAGAGGCAATGGAAAACAAGAGTTGGACAACATGATGGAGACGACTGCATTCTTCAAGTTTTTGGCTTAAGGCGAGGTAGGTGGGTAGGCAGTGTATTCATGGACAGCCTCACAATCATGCTAGCTCACGATCACGCCAATGAGCAGCTGAAATTGCAACCAGGGGTGAGGCAGGAGTTTCAGGATACAGCCATTTTCAGAATGCAGTTTTTTGCTGTCGGGGCTCTGGAAGCTTTGGGGGTATCAGGGGCTTATATGCGTGGTTTAGCAAAGACTGGGGGGACTGGTCTCATGGAGCTTATAGCCCATGCCATTGTTCCCTACCAACCACCACGTAAGCCTCCTACCCCAGACCCAGCCCTGAACCCAGAAATGCAGCCACTCCCATTTCAGATGGAGTGTAAGCTTAGACTCGAACCAGTCCCGAGTCAAGAAAGAACTAATCAGGGTTTAGGGTGTAAGGCTCCTCCTGTTCTGATCTTGCTCAGCTCATGCAGATTAAAGTAACTGCTTGAACTGAATATCTGTGGCGCCTTCAACTGTGGAAAGGATGTATCCCTAAACCCTGGGCCCTAGACCTTAAGCCGAGGCCTTGATCCGAGCCAGGAACAAGGGGCAACAACCCAACCTAAACCCTTTTCAAAGCAAGCGGCTGGCCAGGAGTGGAGTGGAGCTATGGTTACACAGAGACAGGTTCAGGCTGGCTGTGGCTTTCAGAGCTCCACTGGAGTTAAGGTGCTACAGTGCTTGTAGGATCCAAGGGTTTAGGGCTTAGGGTAGGTGTTGCAGTGGATGTAGGTTCAGAGAACCGCAAGGTTTGAGCTTTGTAGCGTGTGGCTTTCGTACTGTTTCGTGGATGTCCAAGAAATTTTAGAGGCACCCATTACGACTCCTGCTTGTCGAATATAATATACTATAACATGTATATATATATACATACATATATAGATACCTGAGTCAATGAGCACAGTAGGCGAAGGCGATGCGAGCTGGCATTGTTGTGAGATTCAGAGCAGTCACAAAAACATTCAGAGCATTCACATTAATCCTGCTGAATTCCTGCACACGTTATTGCTGTTGTACACTTATTTTTTTGGTGATATCGTTTGAGCTGATGTTGGTTGGATTTATCCGCCCAGCATGATTATGGCAGTGTGGTTGCTTGGGACAAGCCTGCAGACCATTTTGATTTATTAGATCTGCTGTAACGGTTCAAGTTCACTTGAAGTTTCTTCGTGCTGAGCACCAGACAGTATGAGTTTCAGTCAAACTCTGCATCCTTCCATTCCTTCTCTGAGGGTTCAGACTGCTTTTCACTCTGAGGCCTTCCTCAAAGAAAGGCGTCAAGAGCTGCAACCTCCTAGACGCCAAACGCCAAAGTAGTTATGCAAGATAGAAGCCTGAGCAGCCAGCAACATCATCCCGTGAAAACCCTTATGAAGTTTTCCTGCAATGTGGAGTGCTGATCCGCCTTTCAGATGCCTAGTGCCAGTTCTGTCGGCTGCGATGCTATACGAAGATTTACAGCCTGGCAGCCTGAAGCGCCCCTCAGGTCTTTCCTGATAGAGGTCCTCTCAGCAGGTTTGCATAGTCTTAAATCCCTTGAAGCTCGAAATTCCAAACAACCCCGAGCCCTAAAACTTGTTTAGGCGTCTTCCAATATGCCCCGCTTGGTTGTGAAGCTCACAGCTACCGCCCTTTGACTGCACTGGAGATGGAACGAAGAACGTGCATTAAGCCTGTGAGCAAAGATTACTTGTGCAATTGGTTGAAGGCCGGCAGATGAATCAAAATGCCCTGTACTGTTTCGAGTGCGGGTTGGGCTGATACTGTTTTGCTGGGCTTCTTCGTAGAAGCTTTCCTCGTGGAAGCTTTCCATCCTCACTAAAGATTAGGCTTCAGGCAAGGGATGTTGGGAGGTTCACGAGCCTTGAACATAGATCTATGGGCAGACTGGTCTAGATCCTAAGATTTCGCTCAAAACTCAGAACCTGAGTTATTTAGGGGTCCGTATGCAGGTGCTGGTGAGGATGAGTAAAACTATAGGGTTTAGGGCTTCGGGTTTGCAGTTGACCCCTAGGGCAGTGCAGGTAAGCTGCTGCGAGCCACAAGGTTTGAGGTGTTTTGTGTTGGGTATTGGGTGTCGGTGCGCGCTGCGCTTGTCAGAGGAGGGGGAATCTGGCACCATAAGGTTTTGGATCTATCCTCGAGAGACGCCTGCTTCGAGACCATTTCCGCAAATGTGCACACCTTGGTGTTGAGGTACTTGGTAGCGGGTGATAGCGGATGAGGAATGAATCCCAGCAGTTTGTAGAATCATTGAAGTAAGCTGACAAAGACACTCGCGTCTTGACCACTCAATAATTTCGGGAGACTGAGGAAAATGTGTTCCTTTGAGTTGTTGCCCTTTTCTTGCGTGACGGCCCCTCATGTAATGTTGCCAAAGAGAATAGACTACAGCTGCTTCTATGATGGAGATTCTGACAGCTGCTTTGTCTTTGTGCGTGCAATGTTGCATGAGCAATAAAGGCGGTGTTATCGGGTACAAGCGTCAATTGCCATAAACAAGACAAAGTTCGTCCAGAAGCTGTGGCTAATCTCAGTCCAGGTGGCGTCGTGGAGCTCGGCTACACACAACTGACACCGGAGGAGGCAACGTGAGGAGTTGATGGTTAGAGAGGGCTCGCAGGTGAAGAGGTTTAGGAAAACCAAATGGACACTGAACTGGAAATTGGCCTTGTATAGGGGCGTATAGGATTATGCAATATAGAGGCCGCCCTATAAGTATCAATATGATCTTGCGGTTAATCGTAGGCAGACTAGACCAAACCCCAAATGTTAGTCCCGGAACCTTAAACTACAAATCCACAACCCATATCGACCAAGCCCCGATCCGCAGGCGTTGGAGCGCCTTAACAAGTTGCGGGACGCCTGGAAAGGCGCTGATTATGCTTCTTGGCTTCAGCCAAAGGGTCCAAGTTTGGGGTTAGGATTGAAGGTAGTATTCAATAATCAGATACTTCCCCAACAGCTGCACTACAAATCTTCGTTCTAAAATCCCAAGTACCTACTTACTAGATACCTGGTGCTTGGGTCACATACGAAAGAAGATGCCTAGGGTCACGAGGGTTTGGGGCTTGTTGGTGCTTGAGGGGCTACTCGCATGTCCCTAGACCCTAAATAGTAGCTTCCATATTCTTCTCCATGTCTCCCATAGAACCCTATGTTGCCCTAAACCCTAAGCCCTATGTTAGTCATGTTTCAGGGTTTAAGGTGCATCTTGACTTCAGTGTCGGTGAGGGCTATAGGGCAGAAGGTTTGGGGGCTTCGGGCTTCATATCAGTTGTACAGCTGAGGGGTTGACGGTGGGTTGAGGGTGCGTTGAGGGTTTAAGGTGGAATGGATATTGTGTGGGCATGTAGTTTTGGCGACGCAGACCTTCCTACCTAGACCTTCCATCAACCCCTATGAGATGCTGTATACCAGCTGTTTGGGACCATGTCCCCCTACTTAAGGTTACCAGGAGGTTCCTAGTAGAACAATGGTTTTTTCAACTTTTGGGCTTCTTGCGGGCTATTGTTTTTCGGCTTTAAAAGGTCCAGCATGACTTCTTGAGACCAACGATCTCGATTTTGTCTTGGTGCATGAGTACTGGAAACTACTACAGGGTTAACCGTTAGGGCCCAGGGGTTTCAGGTCTACCTGGACCCCTATACCTCCCCCCTTTTCTGGATACCTAATTTGATGCTTGATGTCTAGTATCTTCTACACACAAATTAGATACCTGAAAATGGAAGGGTAATCTGTAGGGGTCTAGGTGCGGGTTGAGTACCTGGCCTAATTTGGCGCAAATGGCCTGGCAAGTCCAGATGTTAACAGATTTTGTCCCAGGGCAACTTCCTCAGGATCAAGTATGTACAACTACACAAACATTTAGCTTCAGCCTTCTCCCTGCATGCCTGAAGCTCCCACCCAAATGCCTGCGAATTTTCCTCCATCTACAAACTTCAAGATCCAAACATCAGAAGTGCTGTGACATTCTCCCCATCCCAGAATCCCTGAGCTTGAAGACCTGCCCAGAACTTAAAGCTAAAGGCCTGACAGGTTTAAGGTTTAAGCGTAAAGTCTTCAACCTTGCCTTTCAGGGCAACAGGGTGGTCTTCAGGCTCCAAGGAAGACCCGATGATGTAAAGAGTAGCTATAGCTGGGTACCATGCATTCTCTAGCAGATTTCAGTAAGCCGCCTAAACTCTAGACTAAAACCCCATAAGCCTGAGAGACACCCCAACGCCATCAGCGTTTGGCTCGAAGGTGCCTTTGTAGGCATTGTTTTGGAGCATGTTTCTTGGGGCTCAGTCTTATCAAGGCCTATAAAGTCCCAAAGTCCCCTTGTGTTCGGCCCCGACTAATCTCCAACATCAGAAGGGAACTCTAAAACCTAAGCCCTGCACCATTAACCCCTAGCACTGGGTAAACCCTACACCTTAAACGCCAAAGCCCTGTGAGTCCCAGAGGTTACGAGCCTCAAGGTCCAGCCCCAAGCCCTACTAAACCCCCCGGAAGATGGGATGGCCCGCAACCTGCAAGAACAGGCTTTAAAATGGCCCCTGTTCTACAGACCTTGAGGGTCCAATGAGACCCTAAACAGTAGCTCCTTTTCATTGTCCATGTTCTTTTCCATTGACCATTTGATTCTCCCTTACAAAGGGGGTAATATCCGCCAACCTTAAGCCCCTCCCCCCAAATCCTTTGGGGCTCTAAGGATGCACTGCGGCATAGCTGCTGCGACTTCGCAACGGCGGCCTGCGACGCGCTTGGCGCCGCAAGGCCTCGCAGGGGAGGGTTAAAGGTTTTTAGGGTTCATTGTATGCTTTATAAGGCGTGTAGTAGAGTCTAGGACTTACAGCATTTAGGGTTGTAGGGGTGTAGGTCCGGGCTGATTTTTTACCTGGCCAACTCACGGCCCTCTGCTAGGAACCCTAAACCTAAACCTGAAACCCTAAACTGCTGCTTGGGGAATTTAAGGGGGGGGAGGCCGGCGGCGGGGTTCCCATCATGATATATTAGGGCCCCCTGATATATGGAAACCGCCACAGAAGCAATCGAGAGGTGAGCAGGTCAAGGAGGGCTCCAGATTTTGCCTCTCAAGTTCAAGACTTTCCATGAAGACCTCTATCAAGTATCCACGGTTATAGCTTAGAACCCCAACAAAAGAGGTAGAAACGCTGTTTTTGTCGGTAGAAACGCTGTTTTTGTCGTTATTTGGGAGGTCGTAGTTGTTCAAATTTCTATAAAGCATAAACATGCAAGCTTTACTTTGGAGACTGATCCTCGAAGATGGAGCTGAAATGTCCAGACTTTTGCTATCGAAAAGGTGGCTTCTGCCATTGCTCCTACTCGTGCTGAGAGATTTCAAGAGACTGTTGTGGCTGGAGTAGGCAGAAGAAGTCATCATGCACAGCAGGCTGTACATCCTCTTACTATTGAATTCGTCATAGTGCGAGCAATAGTGATCGCGGTAATCGTAGTTCCAGCAGTAGGACTCGTCGTGGTAGTACCGCAGTGGTGGAAGCAGCTGAGAATGCCATGCCTCTCCAACCCAAAAAGGTATCTGTCATAAGCATTCCCTGTAGAATCCCAAACCAGGATCCACACAATTCCCTTATAATCCCCGTATACCCCAAATATCGCCAACAAGCAGCATTCACTGAATCTCAACCCCAAGAGTCTACACCCTAAATCTCAGCACCTTGAGCCCCAGACTCTGGGGCCATCAGAATATCATACCGCTGATGTAGGGTTTAGGGTTTAGTGATATTATCCTCTGGTTAGCCAGGACTGAAGGAATGGGTTCTTACAGGAATTAGTCCCATGTCCCCATATAACCCCCACATAATTCCATGCATCCTCGTCTTCCGGCCACCACCACCTAGAGAACCCTGAGTGCCAAATCCTAGCCCCAGCGTCAATCAAGCTCCAGAGCCTTTACCTGGCCCTTGGTTTGTTGGGTAATACTGGCATTTTTCGGTTTAGGGTTTAAGGTTTGGGGTTTTAGGGTGTAGGGTTGGGGAAGCAGGAGGATGTAGGATGGGGTATTTGGTTCATGCTGGGGACCATCGTCAGATTATATATGTGTATATGTTGTAGATCGCATTCCTTGCATCCCTGCTAACAATGAGTAAGTAGGCTTTAATCATGAAACCCTGAAGCCACGAAACCCCTGAACTTTACACCCGCTACTTCCACTGACCTGCTGGCGTGCGCAATGCTCCTGTGCCGGTTGCGGCCCGCTACACTGGGCCTGCGGGAGGTGCAGGGTATTCACAAGGTCATGGTTCCGCGTTTGGGTATAGGTTCAAGGGCTTCAGGGCTTAGGGTATGACCAGGGTTACGGAATTTGGGTGGGATCATGGTGAACCTCAGTCAGGAGCACCTATGAACCTTGTACTGCTGATGACATTCAGCCCTAAACAAACACATACTCCTCAGAATTGATAGGGTGGTGTTGGGGAGTGCAGCCCTACGTGTTTTGCTGGGCTTAGAGGATTTCGGCCTTGCTTGTCCTTAGGACCTAAGTACCCAAATCATGAGGCTTAGGGCACCTGAAGCCCTAATATTTGGGTGCTTGGACCATTGAGGTTAGGCTTTACCTGAAACCCTTCACCCACATCTTTTTGAGTCTTCTTTCGAATTCTGGATTGCCGGCTCAAGTATGGGCTCGAAGCAGCGTGTGACAATGGGACCGGAGAAGCGAAGCCATGGCCAGCACAGCCAGGTCCCATGGAAGGTCCCTCTCAAACTTCAGTTGGCGCAGGACAAAGGCTCTCAGCCTTTCGCCGAGACGGAGATAGCTCGTTTCCAGGATGTTGCTGATCTTCCTCTGAGCGTGGAGGGCATCAAGGCAGCAACAAGATTTCGTGCCTACCTCGCCAAGAAAACGAGGAGTAAGCCTGACCAGGTGTTCGTTTCCTTTTGCCATTCCTCCGCCGCAGCTGGCCTGCAGGAAGAGCATTATGCCATGACTTGGGGCGAACTGGCCAAGGTACTGAACGTGTTTGCGCCTTTTGCGTCCCTGCAGGCTCTTCGCGAGGTGTGGTGCTACACGGTCGAGAACCAGGGAGTTGGCCTGACCTTGAACGATTTCAAAACATGGTTCTGGCCTGGAGGTGAGAGACTGGTGCCTGCCGAGAGTTCTGTGATGAAAAAGGCTAGGCTCGAATCTTCTGTGCTTCCTCCAACAAAAGAGGCGGAGCGGATGCGCACTGCTGACTTCGAGGCAAAGATGCTTGCGCTTCAAGAGCAGCACAAGCAAGAAGTTCAGACGATGCACCACAGGATGGCCGATAATGAGAGATGCTGTGCAGAGGTCTTGGAGCAGCAGAGCGCAGAAGGGCAAAAGCTAACGGAGGAATGGCAAAAGCTTCAGGAACTCCAGCAGGCTGGCCCCATCAGAAATGCCTGCATGGTCTGCTTCGAGCCTGCAAACTGGGCTATAATTCCCTGCGGGCATACCTGCTTCTGCGCGAATCATGGCGCTGCAGCTAAGGCGCTGAGAAACCCGTGCCCTTTTTGCAGAGGTGAAATCAGGGATGGACTGAAGGTGTTCTTGAGCGGTATGGATCCCTGAGCTCACGATATGCCGATATGCACGACACGACGGCCCATAGAGCTCTTCCAATTCCCGTGGGTGAGGAAAGAAGTGCCCACTGACGACTTTTTATTGTAATTAAGGGTTCCACATCTAGACCCCCAAGTTATTAGAGTCTTTATCATGAAGACCCACACAGAGGGACCCCTGATTTTTGGAAACCCCCATGTAGTACAGCGAGTGGGGTTGAGGCCTTGAGTTCAATTACACCCCAGAGCCTAAACCCTAAGCCCCAAACCTTAAAAGGATGTGGAAGTCAGAGCACAAACCTTGGACCTCTAACAGCTTTGATTTTACTGCTGCGTTAGTGGCGTGTTAGGGCTTAGGGCATGGGAGTGGGGGAGTGGATCCTTATCAAGTCCTCGTATTCAGTACCCCACTCCCCCTCAAGCACTAGCAAGTCGTGAGGAGACTGAAACATCCAGTGTTTGCATATGGACCCTTACATGTTTCGTTTTTTTACTTACTTTGGGAGCCAGGCAGAAAGTTGTCCACATGGATAGCTGATCACGTAAGCCCTGCATGTGGTACAGGGCGCGTATAGAAGATTTGCAGTGTCTTGCTGTGGTGATACAGTATCCCCTGTATTATTCTTGCACCTCGGGACCTTCGCGAAGCTTGCAGGGCGCTGGAAGAATAGGGTGCCAACAGCAGAGGTATTCTAGGGCCAAAGGATGTTGGACCCACCATACGCCACGAAAGCTGTCCCTTAATTATTCTCGAAGTGTGAGAAGTGTAAACCAGGGACCTCGGTTAGGCAGCAAGGTCCTGCCGCTACAACTCTGCACATGCGAGGCTTTACCCCATCTACCCTGTATTATACCGGAAATACCCATCAACTATAACTCAATTTGCTAGGAGGGTCCTGGCTCAAAGCTCACACGCAGCTTTGCCCGGCTCTCAATGATGAAAGATCTTGATTGTCATGTGTATGTGCAGAAGGACGAGCAAGCCGTATCAGGTCTTGCTGCTGTAGTCTCTCAATATTCTGGCTCCGGTATTGGGGGACCCTCTTCTTTGGAGGAATACCATGTACACGTAAGGGTAACACTCCCCAACAACAACCAAAGTTCCCTTCCTTATTCAGGTTCTAGGATTCAGGCCTTATTCAGATCCAGCTCGCCGACCGACAAAGAATTCAGTTTTGCGTGTTCGGGACCCCTCCCCCCAAAAAGGCACATGCTTTGAAGGTAAGACGAGGAAGTAGGCTAACATGTTGAAGGTGCAGGCAGCTCGCGATGTGGGACCGGCAGCCCAGGAGATGTTGTCGAGGCAGGACATGTTGGGGAATTTTTTGCAGGTTAGAGATGCCTCAGCCCTATAACTGGCCCAATGCTGAAGACAGCTTTAATGCTTATAGCCTCAAACAAATCTGGAATATAAAAGATCAAAAAAAAAGGTTTAAAGGCAAAGGGACGGCGAGAGATGCAAAAGGTTGAGGGAGTCTGCTTGGCCTGAATGATCTTTACCACAAACTTCACTTTGCCTTTGTGGCTATCCCCTTCTGCATTGAGGGTCTTATTTTGTGCTTTTAGCGGGGTACGCAAGAACAGCCTAGGGCCTCGGATTCTACGTAGAATAAACATGCCTGTCAAGTCTTACAATTCGTCTTGTCGAGGTTGCGAATCTGTGTCCTTTCACATTCCGTATAGTCTCGCACTAGAAGGATATTCTAGGAGCGCTTTTGGATTTCCTTGCTAGTTCAGGGGCGTGTATACCCTAAACTAAATGCTAAACCCCATACATCCCTAGAGATCCTCCTTATATACCCCTAAACCCTAAATATTGAAAGCCTGAATCCCAAAGGTTTTAGGGCTTATGGTCAAGGGTTTAGGGTTCAGTGGTTTAGGGTTTCTTGTTAGAGCTAGTCACGAAAGGCTGGAGCGCGGCATCTGCCAAGACGAGCTTGGGCATGCGTCGTTGTAGGGACCTAAATTCGGGGTTCTCAAGAGAAGGGGTACCTCTCTGAGGGACCTGAATTATAGGGATTCTAGTATATTGAGGTTTATAAGGGGTCCCCTAATTACTGGAAATTACCAAATAATTCGCATAGGGTCTAAAGTTTAGCGGCCTGACATAAGTCAGAACACTGGAGAATCAAATGGAAATCTACAATGAAACGGAAACTGAACATATCTGGCGATTTCCAGGGATTGTTTCTAGCGGCTTATTAATTAGAATAGGGCTTTGGCAGGAAGAGTAGCCCAGAGGTTTGTGTGGTAGTGGCACCATCGTGTCTGATGATTTTCTGCTGCTGCCAGACCAGCCGGCTAATGACCCCAGATCTAGAAGCTTCAGCTTTTTCTTTAGCTCTAACCTGCCTTTCATGGTTCGGGCTCACGAGTTGTACTGAAACAAGAGCATGTTGAACAGCCTGGCTGCTTCATCGCCCTGCTTGATGTCCCTCAAGCCCCGAAATCTAAACGTACAGGAATGGATCCGGAATGGATCCGTACAGTAATCCCTATAGAGAATCCCCAATTTTTCAACACCAGGACACCCTACCAGCCGCAAGTGAGTTAATGTTCGTATTCCCATTACAATTACAAGTACCATTTCAATAACTGCCTTGGTTCAATATAGTTTGACTCGCTATAGCTCTGACTGTTGCTATGACAATTCAAAGCTCTCTTCGAGCTAAGGAGCAGGGCCACCGCTTCGCATGTGAGCTTCAGCTGCCAACAGCGCCCCAAATCGGAGGCACCAGGGTTTAGGATAGGGTTAGAATACCTCAATAATGGAAAATCAAATGGAAACTATTATTATAATGGGGTCATATAGGGGTATAATACCTCAATAATGGAGAATCAAATGGAAAACGAAATTGAAAATGAAATGGAAACATATATATATATATATAGACGGTTATGTAAGGATTAAACAGCATTCCAGGCGAATTGTATAGAAGCCTAAAGGAATTGCCAGTGTCGTGGTCCTGGATTGTAGAACACGGTATCTCAAATAGACCTCCAAATCAGATTGGTAATAATTCAAACTCCTACACTAGCATGTAAGAAGAGGTGCCATAGGAACCCCGAAAAATTGTGGTTTTTGGCCTCTGACAATTTGAGGCATGCAGTTGGGAGTTAGGACCTGCGGTGAGCTGGATCCAATTGCTACGTTTGATTCATCGATTTAGGCTTAAGAGAGGATAAGAAGCTTCTTGATGTTCAGGGCTGCGTGTGTTTCTGGTTGTAGGCTTTTGCAGTTCTCATTCATGCAGTTGTTAGTTGTGAAGGTTGGTCCATAAACCCTAAACCGCATTCTAGTTGCAGTTGTGAAGGTTGATGGCCTAACAGTGTTCATCTCCAAAATCACACCAGAACCGCACCCAAAGAGAATGAAGAGTAAATCCAACCTATTTTGGTCAGACACGTGTTTTGGGTGGATGCGAAGCGCTCTCATTATTGTGCAAGGACTCTACTGGCAACCCCCAATAGCGAACCCAAGGATATGAGACCCACCAGGATTCCTGAATTGCTATTATATTCCTCCTATATTATGGGGTTTCCCTGCTTGAGATCCCTATTGAAATCTTGAATCTTGTTCAAATCACATTCGCAGGCGCAGCCTTGGCTGCAGCCGTTTGCTCGCGGCTCACGGAACCCTGGGAGTTTCCCAGCTTCAGGCGCTGCCACCTTGTCACCCAGGACTTCAGTGAAAACCGTTTCCAACGCTTTTTTTGCGATCCTACGAAGCACCTGAAAAAGGTCTACCGTAGTTGCAGGGAACTTTGCAATAGCAATAAGCTTGGGACGGTGCAAGCCAAGCCCAAAGCAAACTCTGTTCATGTTGCCGTAAATAACCTTGCACTACTTCGAGGGACCCTGGAGTTGGGTAACGTATCCCGTTAAAAAGTCAATTATAACTCTAGTGTAGCCCTTCGTAAGTAGGTTACCTCGCCGGCTAGGAACCCCAGTCCGGCCCGAAGTCCGAAGAGAAGGGCACTTTGTTTACCTATTTTAGGGATCCAGGTAGTGAGGGATCCAGGTAGTGTGGGGAGCAGGACGTCCAGTCCTTGGTTGATTCTGCCTTGGATTCGGCGGTCCGAGAGGCGCAAGGGGCGGTTGGGGAGGTGGGCAATGGGCACCCAGAGACATTTTTTTTGGGGGGAAAGGATTACATGAGACTATTCAGATTAACTCCCTGGTGCCTAGTAAGGTTTCTGTAAATCATAGTTCCTCTTTGGGGGGTTCGCATGAACAGAACTTCGACAATTGAGTTCGGGAGGCCAAGTTAGGAGACATACACAGGCAGGTTATCATGAAGACTCCTCTTGGGAGTCCGAGCTGCCTTGTCTTGGTCGTGCCATAAAACCTTGTATTATCCTGAAACGTCATTTCTCGAAAATGTGCCTTTGGCTTAATTAGGGGCGTCTTGACACTTATGTCCCTTAATTATTGGGGTCCAAGTTCCCAACCTGAGGGTCCAAAAGACATGAGACGATAAGCCTAAACCCTAAGCCTGCTTCAATCTCAGGAGGGTTAGACCAGTACTCCTTTCAATCTTCTGTTTTTGGCGTTGCAGAACTCCTGGGTGATTTACGTTTATAAACCGCGCATGCCAGTTGCATGTGATGAAGGCCATTTGGAGACTCGGTTGAACCTTGGGCTGAACCCCTAAAACCGTATAAACCTTAAAAACCCCATAAACTTCCCTTAACCCTAAACCCAAATCTGCCAGGTCATCTTTGCAACTGTTGCGGCAGCGCAGGCGGCCGGCTTTCACGTACAGGCCGGCTGGCAGTCCCTTAGGCTCTATGTATGTAATTTTTAGGGTTTAGAGTTTAGGCTAGGGTTTAGGGTTTAGGGCCCAATTTAGGTAATATTTATAGAGCTAGATGGAGGGAGGAGTAGCGTTTGAAGCTTGGAGGAGTTGTTCCTAATCTTGTTCGTGAAACAGCAGGCCCAACAAAGATGTTGATTAGAAACCTCAAGAAGAAAAACCTTGATATTCGGCTGAGGCCGGTACGGACTGCGGAGGTTTGAGCACATGCACTTGAAACCTACATCTCTCGAAACCTCCGCTTGCAAAGTCTGAGCTCCAAGTGTCAACCAAAATCGAAGACTCTAAGCCCGAAACAAATCCCGCACAAAATGCCAAGGGGAACCCTGTAGGGTTAAGGGTTGAAGGGAACTATAGGGTCGCTCTTCAGGCTTAGTACGAGAAACTCTCCTATCAAGGTGTCACCGACTTTCTTTTTCTTACCTCTGGTTAGTAGTGAGTGGAGGAATGGATACGTCCCTACATAATCCTTTAAAATCGCCCCCTGCGCAAATCTATGGAGTTGCAGGCTAGTTTGGGGGAGTACATACGATAAACCCTTTCATCCCTCTATATCCCGATATACCCCCCCTAAAAACTTCTAATGGACGGGGAAAATCTCGCACCTTTAGGTACCCCCAAAATAGTGTAGTTGTTGGGTTGTAGAGTATTAAGCTGCGTCCATCCTCAGTACCAAGCCTGTTTTGGGTACTAGCCATTATTAGTTTCCATTTTCTTTTCCACGATCCCAATATAACCCTATAAACCCTGAACCCTAAACCCTAAATAGTAGTTTCCATTTTCTTTTTCAGTATCCCAATATAACCCCCATTATAACCTCCGTCTATGACCCCTGTAAACCTAATATAACCCCTACATAACCCCTATAAAACCCCAATAGAGCCCCCACAATATAAACCCTAAACCTTGTTACCCTGTAGGCCAGCCGCTACGATCTTTTCCACGGCCATCTGGTCCGGCGCGTGAACGGGGAGGCCAGGTAGTGACAGAGCTTTGTACGGATAATGTTTTCGGGTTGGGTATAGGGGCTCTATAGGGGTTATATTGGGTTTATGTAGGGGTTATATTGGGATAATGGAAAATAAAATGGAAACTACAGGGATAATAGGGATCATATAGGGGTTATAGGGTATATGTGTTCAAGAGGGGGTTTAGGGTTCAGGGCCGTGAAAAGGTGAAGGTTTTGGAATTCGGAGGTCCCTATCTGCGAGCTCCTATAACAATAAGAAGAAGAGTTTGGGGTAGAAAATGGGGGCCCCTGATTCTTAGGAGTACTCCTTGGCATGACCATTTGTCGGCGTTTTGGGGAAGGTAGATTGAGGAAGGGCCTCAGGGCTCCAAATAGCCCGATCTAGGTGCTGTTTATGAACTGTTGAGCCCCGTGAGCCGGGAAAATCGAGGGTGGATGGATATTTGGAGCTTTGTGCAGGGAATCAAGATTTGGGCCTTGTTCAGAGGCTTTGGGTTTGTCAGGTTGGGGGCCTGCTTGAAGGTTGTAAGGGCATGGAACCTACCCTGCCCAAAATAAACATGTAACAAGTGGGTCAAAAATCCTCACATTTGGGAAGGCCGTAGCCATAGTCTATCTGCAAGCGAGCAAGATTGCTTTAATGCACATGGTGAAACTCAGGCTTTTTTACATTTTTCCCCGCGGCCTCTTCACCTGACCTTCAATGCCATATGAACCTCAAGGCTCATAATATGAAACCATAGCCTTAAGTCATTTTCATTACAGAAGGTGGGCATTCTGCTTCATGCCTGCGAGTACCCGTCGCAGAACGACGACTTCCCAATAAACTTGGGCTTCTGCCAAGCAGAGACCCAGGCCACTTGTGGTACATGGGCTTGGGGGGGCCTTTTCGCGGTCGATACAAGTCAAAACAAGAAAAGATTCTGGTGATTCTGGTGCTTGGTGTCCAGAAGAGGGACCTTGTTGTTGGAAAATACAAACGAGTAGCTATGACAGATTTTAGGCTGGCTCTTCCAGGACAAGCGCTTCTTCTTGCTTTTAGAGTTCCCTTTGCCCAGAAGTTCTGGCATGTGTTGTTCCAAATATTGGAAGAGACACTTCAAGAGTGATCTAGGAGTTGCTAGAAAAGTGTTTACAGATGGTGCACGTGAAGGAACATGGGTAGTTATAAGTTGGCGTTAGAAGTCCCCTATATGAGGTTAGGACTATAGTTGGCAGAATTGTAAACTCCAAGTGTCACTACCCATGAAAATTCTAGTTGGGCTTGAAGTTGTTTCCCAGGCGAAACTTTCAGGGTTGAAGAAATACGGGTTCTAGGGGTTTAGGGTTTGGGGGTTGCGGGGTTGGCTTGCTGGTAGTAAGTAGGGAAGGACCCGTCGAATTCAAAAGCCAATGGAAAATGAGAAGGAACCTGGGGCGTCTACAGCTCAAGGCACAGCTTGATGTCCGCAAATTTCATGACAACCACAGAGGTTCAGCTTTGGAGCTGGGCGGGAGGTGAGGTCTTATCAAAGCTGTCGGGTAAGATGCCTGATTTCGCAATTTGGGAGCATGAGTGAGCAGTCAGAAACGACTTCCTTTGACAAAGATTTCTGTGGAGCTCCTACCTAGACCTCCAAAAACAAATCTTCTGCCTGCTGTTGAGGTCAAGCTACGTGTGTCTGGTCACCAGGAGTCAACCGGCTTCAACTTGCAACTGACTGCTTGCTATCGCAGACCCCTCGGAAGCTCTGACACCCCTTGTAGAGGGACCACAACACGAAGCCATTATTGCAGGTTTCATGTGTACCCTGATAACCTAAACCTCAGGATCACAGTCGACATGCCTCCCAGCAGTTTAAGTTTAGACTTGGGGCCGTAAGGTCCGTCGAGACTGAAACATAGCATGCCTTGACGATGGCCTCTGAAGCACGGTTACTGTCTCTGGAGATCCAAAAGTTGACGTATCGGATTTCAGAGTAAGAGCTCGATGGGTAGCATGTGCACATGGATTCCATCGTTCTGCCTTTGAAGGTCAAATACGAGGATGCTGTGATGCAGCATCGAAGCCAGATCAATGATGGTCGTTTTTTGAATCTTCAGGCAGTATACCACTAAAATTCCGCAGTTCCGATTAGCCTCAACCGCAACCACTACTTGTCATGCTGATCTCAAACTGCTTGTTGATCCTCTACTCTCAACAATGGCCTAGGAAACATTCTGCTCCTGTTTTCCCGGCCCGTTCGCGCTTTCGTGCTCGATGCGGAGTCCGCCTGCGTGAAGGCCCTCATACCCGCATCCTGGGCAATGTTGGGCAGGTTTGCTTCGCGTACACGTTGGATACTGTTCCTACACCCGCGAACTGTTCCCCCACTACTGTCTGCATAGTACTACTATGCTGTTGATCAAGGTCCCGCATGCGACGCTCATTCTAAAGTACAGACCTAGATAATCCAATGTAACGGTTTCCATCTCATGTTCCATTTCCTTTCCCACCCTAGTCCCTATAGCCTCTGAACCCCGAACTCAAATCCCGAGACGCTAATGCCTAATCCCTTAACATGCAGTCTTAAGTGAGTCAGCCAACTCCAACGCCATCCACGCGCCTCCAATGTGAGTGAAAATGGAAAGCTGAACGGAACCTACTGGGGATGAGGGTATAGGGGCTGGGGCTGGGGCAATATAGCCTGACATAGAACAAGCGATTTGAACGTAGGCTCTGTTTGACATCTCTTCCGGCGATGGGTAGTGGAACCCTAAGCCGCGAACCGTTCAAGCTGGAACCCAGCTGTAACGGGTAATTTCCCTACATGGAGGGGGACCCCAATAAAGACACCCACCCCCCCCCCCAAAAAAAGGTGCCCTCAATTTTGTGAATCCCTGAAATCCAGCACTCCAAATCGTGACTTTTCGAAAGTCCTAAACCTTACAGACCCCAAATCCAGCTTTAAAGTAACCAAGGAATACGCTCGCAAGCCGATGTACACGCTGTACGAGGCTTTGCGGTAGGGTCGGGGCCCTAAACCCTGAACCCTGGAAGTTCATATCTGGTACAGTAGCTTCCCCTTTCTATACCTCCCTTGCCCATGAAATCTACGCAAACGTACCCCGAACACCTTAAACTCTGAATTACTCCCGCACCAAATCCCGTCAGGATAGTCTTGGTGAGCCTCTGGCGGACGTTTATTTCTTGCCCGTTGCAGAGCCTGTGCTGCAAAGCGGGATGCTCTACCCTGCGGGGCTTTAAGTCTATGAAGAAGACGTACATTGGACCCTGGAGTACCTACGTGGAGTCGTAGACCTGTGGGGTTTGAAAGTCCTTAAAAAGCTTACCATGCAAAACGGTGTTTTCTAGCCTGTTTAACTAAGCCCTTAAACTCCTAAACCCTAAAACCTAAAACGAGCATGGTGTGAGTTGGATATGCCGCCGTGACGGTGGCGTCTGCATTGTTGTCGAAAAGGCTGTCAACGCCCTCGGGTGTCGGCAAATAGGTCTGGTTATGCATTTCCGTTTGGTGCGTATTGCTGTTTACCATCCTCTTGTTGCAACCATATTTTGCAGTAGTATATAAATCTAGTGAACGTATCATGTTCACGTTGCTCTCCATTGCTGTTCTTCATTAAACCGAGTTGCTCATGTGTTTGCTTCACCGTCCCTAAACCCGAAACCACAAAACCCTAATCCCTAAACTCTACTCCCTAAACCCTAAAGAATGGCAGAAGCGCTTCGCCTCTTTCTTCGGCGCTTGTCATCTTGACTTCCCCTTTCTGGGGCTCTAAGTCTGTAGTTATTGACTGCATCCAGCTCTACAGTCTACAAATAGCAGGCGGGTTTAGGGTTTATGAATAGTACCTATAAATGGAGCCTTAGACTTCTGCTCTTTGCCATTGTTCATCCACATTAGCGTCGCTGTTGTTTTGATATGAGCTCAATCACAGAATGCACGAGCACGAAGGGTTATGCCAATCTAGGGCTGTTTCATCCACCCACAGACCCTCCTCAAGCTGCATGCCCAAATCCGAATATCCATACATGCAAAGCATAAGCCCCAAACTTGGAGACAGCAAATGCCCTGGCCTGGCCCCCAGACCCCAAACCCTAAAACCCTGACACCCTAAAACTTGGCCCCAACACTCACCTCCTCCCAGGAAAAGCTGGGATGGGTGCAAAGACGTAGCTCGAAAGTCCGCCTGTAAAAAGCAGCGGGTGCGTGAATGGTTGAGGGCTTGGAGTTCGTGCTTTAAAGGTCTCTGCCTGCAGGGTGTTGGTTACCTGGGGTCACATGATGGATGTCCCTGGAATTAGACGAGCACTCTATTTCTTTCCGCTGTGGAATTCTTTCTTGCCAAATGCCTTTTACCCTATCGTATTTTTGGTACCTAACTTCGTGTCTAATATCTTCTCCATATATGCCCACAAAGGGGTAACATATAGGGTCTATAGGTAGACCGCTGCTTTTCCATCCAAACTCTGTGCTTGGATTCCTTGCTTGCGGGTTTAGGATTTAGGGTGTAGGGTTTAGGGATGTTCCTAAATCGAGTTCAGTCTTAATAGCCCATTAGAAAGAAAGTGTGAACACTGCAAGAGATATCGGTGATTTAGAAAGCCTATAGGCAAGAGAAAATGACAGCCATCGAGATTTCATGGGATTTCGAGCTGACCGTGCTTACTAAGGAGCCTAAACCCTAAACCCCCTAAACCCTATATATCTCTATGAACAGTCAGTTTCGATTGAATTCCCCACTGCTAAGCCCCAACCCGTGTCTTACTAACAACCGCTGAACCTTAAACTCTGAATTGAAGTTTCCTTTTAAGTTTTCATTCCCTACCCACAACCCGAACCCCAAACTCTAAACCAAAACTCTGAACAAAACAACCGGCAAGTGTTGCCAGAGAGGCCACCTGAGTGGATTCGCGATCTTGGGGCGGCTGGCGCCACCATTACTGGAGGTCATTGGGCCCAAACGGGGTTCAGGGTTTTGGGTGGTCATTGGACGCAGACAGAGGTGCCCTGTAAGTCTGTTGCCCCAAGCGTTGAAATCCCGAAGGCAGGGACTTCCTGAACTCCAGACCCTCGAGCAGAAGAGCCCTCTCGCAGCCCTCTCCCTTTCAACCCCAAGAGCGTCTTGATAAAGCTTCGTGAAGCCATGCTCAGATCAGAGGTGACTAGTGTTGCGAATAGGGGTTCTTTAGTCGACTTTAGGTCATAGGGCTCAATGCAATCTAATCTTACCTGGTTCAGACAACAGCCCTGAATTCCCAAAACCAAGACCCTTAAATCCCAGGGCGTGAAACCCTACACAGCAACAGCCAAATCCCAAAATCTCAACGCGCAAGTCCTAAGTCCCTAACCCTCCTAAAGCCTAATTCCCCACACCCCAAACCTAAATGCCTGAAGCCCCAAAACCCCGTACCATTATAGCTCAAACCACGAAATTCTGGACTTCAAAGGTTACGTAAATCCGCAGAGCATTGATGCGGACCTTCATCCTGCCTCGAGGCTCCCCACGAAATGCCAAAGTCCCATATCAAACCCTACTTAAATCCTAGACCCCAAACCCTGAACCTTGAACGCGAAGGCGTACTCGCCTGCAACCCTCAACTTAAAATCCTAAGTCCTAAACCCAATAAGCCCAAGCCCTAAATCCCAGGCCCTCATAGTGGGGTTTCTATTGTAATACAAGTTGCTATATAGATTTCACCCATGTTGGGAACCGGAATAGTCTAAACCCCAAACAGGAAAACCCCAATCCTTAAACCCTGATCCCTAATGCCTAAATCCTAAACCCTGAACCGTAAACGGACGCCTGCTTGAGTCAAGGTTGCCTCCTTCCCCGCGATAAGGCGCCTTGGGATCCACGGTTAGACGTAGACCCTAGAGTTCAGAGCTTGGGGTTTAGGAGTCAGGGTTGGGGATGGAGGATTTTTGTCTAGGATCGCGGATTTCGAGGATTCAGGGTTTAGGGTTCTGCGTGTGGGCTTTACACTCTCGAACTATGGGTTTAAGGTTCGGGGTTTGGAATTTCTCTGGGGCTCAAAATAGCCCGAAGTAGGTACCCAAAGTAGGTACACATATTAGTATACATATACAACTGCTATACATATATATTCTTTACCGAAGGGTCCGAGTAGCCAACTATTATACCCTAAAAGCTTTTGATTCATGCCAGTCGCGCGGAGAGGGAAGAGCTTGTGGAGGGGGTGGGTAAACTGGCTCGTTTGCAACGAGTACCTACATTACCAGGGGACGTCCATGGTGGAAATAGGCCTAGATGTTCCACGCCGCTGAAGGGCAGGGAGTGGACACGTACATGCTCCAAGCTCATATGAAGCTGACCTTGGCCAGTAGTGTTCTTTTTGATGTTTGCGTTAGTTACCAACAACCATTCAGATTACCGTACTTGGGACCTGCAACCTGATTATTCGGGTAGTTGGACCCTTGAGGGGATGCATTTAGGGGTTTAGAGCTACGGGGTTCAACCCTTCTGGATTGCGGAGTCTGGGGATCTGGTCTTGAGTGTTTGATGATTTCAGGGGTTCAAGATTTTGTGGCTTAGAGCTGTGGGATTCCCAGCTAGGGGTCAAAGTTGGGGTTTAGCCCTTCCAGTTCTGCGCAATTATATCCTCATGGAGGACCCATTATCCTCGACGTAGGATCTTGTTCTTCATCTTACTGGAGGTTAGGAGGGAATAAGGAAATATGTTATTTAGGGATTCAAAGAGATTATATTCCCTTATTCTCTACTATCGACCAGCCAGTAGAAGAGGCGCGCAGAAGTTATCCGAGTTTCTAGGGCTTTGGGCTTTGGGTTCTGGGGTGGCACGGCCCTTCGCATTCTCCGGAGGACTTGTGTCTCCGTGACCCCACGCGATATGCAACTTGAGATTAGAATAGCATACAGGTAACTGAACATCTTACTGGCAGTTAGTAAGGAATATGGGAATACATTATATAAGGATTATCTTCCCTTGTTCCCTACTAACAACCACCAGCAAGTAACAATACCGAAAACAGCAACACTAACGATTATAGTGATACTGAATACAAGAGGAACATGGACAGCTTGCCAAGGGGGGCTGACATGGCCTTCGAAAAAGCCTGCCAATGAATCCCAGCATTCTTGTAGGCACAGGCCAGGTAAGAAAACCTCTCACGTCACGGGCATTTTCAGTTGATTCTCATCCTGTATTGTTGCCATGATGGATGGCACTAGTCTAGAGTTACGTAACATGGGAGCTTCTCAAAACGGTCTCTGTACAATCCTTGAAGGGACATCTATCACCCTTTCATGGAAACCTTGTGCATTCCCAGAGTTCCTAAGAGGAAATACCAGTTTTTCAAAATGGCCATAATGCGACAAGGTACGTCCCCGTCTTGATTAGTGTGTCCCTTTACAAGGAAGTGTCTTCCCAAGTGTCCCTCCTTTCTCCCTAGGACTCCACATAGTGCAAGTTAGATCACATTTAGAAGCCTTGGGGTCCAATGTCGGTATTATTCATAGACTTAAACCCTAGACCCTTATCTCTGAACACTAAACCTTAATCCACTAATTCTAAAGGATGTTCAGGACAATCCCCACATAGGATGTTTGAGTGCAGGCCCATGGATCCGCCGTCCTGGCCGCCGCCCAGGCCTTCAACTGGCCTTTGGTTAGCTGGGAATGAAGGGATGGAAAGAGAAAATGAAAACTACAACAATGGGTTATATATAGGGACTACTATAAACATCGATTGCTTCATTCCTAGCTAAACCCAAGGCTAGCAAGAAGGGTCTTCCCCAAAGAACGGATCCATTCTGGAGGTGCCTAGAATGAAGATTATCCCTGGAGCTGTAAGTCTGAAAATTTTACTTACATTCAGCCCTAAAGTCTATAAGTAGTACCTACATCGAACCTGAGGGTATAGCATTTGGAGAATGTTTCGGGGGTAGAATTGCGGGACCCTATAGGTAGTTTTGAGAACGCTCCCATGACGGAGCTTTGGATTGCTTCGCTCAGGCGCTTCGCAAATTGTAGTGCTCCCGCAGTTTGAGACCCTGCCACAAACATGGAACCCGGATGATGTTCTTACAAGGACTATACTGTCATTTTGCAAGATGCCTGCTTGAGACTTCATGCCTATTTGGAGATGGTAAAAACGGCTAGGATGTTTCTATTTGTGGGTGTATGCAATCAGTGTAATCATGGGCTGATCAGAGGCCGTATCGAAGAGTATGTTGGCTCCCAAGCTAAAAGCCCCCAAAACCCCAATGCTGCCCATCATTCCTTGCAAGTATGCACTGGCTCTGGAGTCTTCAGCATTGCCAAAGGCTCTGCAAGCCCCCATAGTATAGTGGGATCCCAAAAATTAGCACCAAAAGCACAAAGCTTCCCACCGAAAGGCTAAGGTTGAACCCTAAAATCTACACGGGCATTGTCAAAAGTCGGCGTAGTTCTTATTGGGTGCCATGAATACATAATCCAGGCCGAACTATACTGGGGACTTAGAGAAGGACCATGATATTTCACCAACCTGCCATACATACAGCCCCGAAACCCCGAATGAGTAAACCCTAAACCCAAACTACAACCTCGAAATCCTAAACCCTGTACAGACCCGAAATCCCTCACCCCAAGCCCTTACCTGTGAACCCAGTAACCTGCAGCCTCGTCTTAACAAACTAGCAAGTATCACCCGTAAGATTGTGGATGTTTCGGGTTACAGGAAACCTTACATAATGTAGTAGGGCATTGTATATCCATTATGTATAGGACTAAGCACCCGCGGGATGACTGGAGGCATTTAGGGTTTAGGGTCCCCTGATCACAAGGCAAATCGAATCGACGCCCGCTTTGCGCGGCAGGGCGCAGCTGCAGATGCTTCGTGCCTCGGCGAGTTTGCTCGCCTCTGAAAGTCCAAGTGCCCCAATGAACCCTGATTCCTAAAAATGACTCTGATAATGACCCTGATAATGCCAGTATCTTGCACAGACAGCTCTTTTTGGGCGGAATAGCTTGGACTTTCATGTTTGGAGTTTGGAGTGTAGGTCGCTCGATGTTGGGGTTTAGAGGTTCTTCAGGATTCAGGATTGTGGAGGTCTGGGGATGACATGCTGCACTGAGATTTCGAGGCCATTCGTACTTAGAGGAGAGCTTCAGCAGCCGGATCAAGATCACAAACCCTGGAAGCACAAGGATCTGAACCATTGCTACTCCGTGTAGATATGCGTATGGGGCATATGCCAGGAACTGAACGACATGTTGCTACCAGCGATTTTGCCCTGGAAATCACAGCCAGCCTATGAGCCGACACGACACGCATTCACAGAATTATTGGCTGTGCTGACTGCATGCCTTCTTCTGCATTGCTTACTTGGATGGTCAGTGGGACTTAGCAAGTAAGATAATGACGCGGAGAACTGGGGTTCCTGTCTGGCTTATAGAGGCTGTAAGTATATTTACTAAGCCCTCCAAGTATGATATACCAAACCTAAGAAGGGACGATAGGCGTCTCACCCGACATCGCAAGTTCTCTTTGGCCCAGGACACCTGCATCTGCGTCGAACTTCATCTAGGCAGTTGGGGGGCTTGTGGTTCAGGATTGAATTTCAGAGTATAGGGTACAGGTTTTAGGGTTCAGGGTCGAGGATTGACGGCTTTTGGTTGCAAGTTGAGGGTCTAGGCCTTGAGGGTTTAGGTTGGATTGTTAGAGGATGGAATGACAACCAAATTAGAAAGCAGAGGTAGATTAAATGGAAACTGGGTTTTTAGGAGTATATGAGGTTTAGGATTCAGGGCTTGTAAATTGGTTCTCAGTGGGGAATGAGGGGTCAGGATATAGAAGCTATGAAAGGTCTTCAACACCAGTATAATCCTCCCTTCCCTACTAACCACGCCGTAGTTCAGGGCTTAGGATTTTCGATGGTACCATAAGACTGAGCACGCTTCTATTCCTGCAGGAGCTGGTTTCGATGGGTCTTTGCCTTTTTCAATACTCGCCGCGGTTCAGAGCCTATGAATTTACCGTTCAGCCCTAGCTTAGCCTGGTAGTTTTGACCTGGAGCCAACGGTTCTACATGGAAGTTTCTCCATTCAACCTTGAACAGGTTTGTAAAGAGGGATCCCCATTATCGCGTTGGATTCCCCATCTCCCTGAGGTATCCTATTTACAAGAATGAGGGGCCCTCCTTGTCAGGGAGGTCCTGATAATGAGTCTGATGACATAGTTCTGGAAACCCAATAGGTCCCCGTAAGGATGATGTTGATGATGATGATGATGACATATTGGGGTATGTGTTTAGGTCCTTCATACATGGACCCCCATACTGGATGAATACCTTGAGCCTCTGGGGAATCTCTCCACCAACAGTTTTGAGGCCAGCATTCTAAAGAACGACTGCCTCGGGGTAAAGGGTCTGTGGAGAAGGACACTGGTATTGTTTCAGGTTGAGAGTTTAGGGTTTATGGTTTGAGGTGTTTGGGATGTAGGATTTAGACCCGAAGCTGTTTAGGGTCTGAGCGGGGTTTTGTTCAGCACTTGTCTCCACAAACTCCCTAACACTGCCCCATGCTTCCAGGAGGCGCAGCCCTAAAACCGTCAACCCTGAGCTTGAAATCCCAACCTAAACTCCAAAGCAGTCAAGTTTAATTGCAAACCCAACCCGAAGTTCTAACCTTACAAGGGGAATTGCAGATCTCAATCTCGCTGGGTCATTTCCAGAGGTCATTAGTATTGCCTTGCATGAAAGCGCGAGACTGAAGGGCAGTTTAACATGATGTTTCAGAATATGCCAATATGAGAAACTGCCTAGATCCAGTTTCTCAGGACCGCATATCAGGGCGGAATAGGTGCGTATGCAAATAGCGCATGCTCTGAAATACTCAAATAATCGGACCTTTTCATGTTTCCCTTTTCATTTTCTTTGAATAATCCCCACATCATCCTACAGAATTCCCCAGGTGAGCCAGCTCTGAGCTGCTTGCCGACGTTAACGATAATCAAAAAATCTTCCATGGCGGCTGCGCTCGGAAGATCTTGTGGGGCAGTTGGCGGTTAAAAGCGTCGCTAGAAATCAGTACATGTCGTCATCATCATCATCATCATCATCATCATCGTCGACGTCGACGTCGTTGTAGTCGCTCTTTCCCTACTATCACTGCTGTCATTCTCATTGCCACAACTTTCTGTACCTAAGCTGAAACCCTAAACTGCTATTTGAGGGCGTGAGATGCTTCTTGATGAGGTACAGCTGGATGGTACACATAGCCGAGGGTTTAGCCCGGCATGTCCCAAAAATTCATGCTACAAATACAAGGCTGAATTTCCAACATGATTGTCCTACATTCTTTGTTATAAGTCTGGTATAGGGTATCGCACATAGACTGAAATGCCATGTATTGCTTTCCGCTGGCTTTTCCTAGCCTGCTTTCCAAAAACCAGATCCCTACTCTTCCCCTGGAAGTTGCTTCAAATGATACAGTGGGTTGGAAACACCCAGGAAATAACCAGGCAAGAGCCCATACGTCCTTGCTGGTAACACCAGTGTTTGTCAGCATACATAGCTAGGTTTTTCACATACATTTAAAGATAAATATACATCTCCAGATCACATGTTCTTTAGGGTGGGCCTGGATCTGGATGTGGTAAGGTAGCGGGACTTAGCAGATGCATATGTGAAGTAGGGTCTTTATGCGAGTGTATATGAGGTTCCTTAGGAATATTGGTAAGTG